>APFE030785881.1:277808-318809 GCA_000404065.3 Pinus taeda | reverse complement strand
TCATGTTACAGAAGTGAGAATTTACTTAGGTCACTTGAGCCAGAAGAATCTAACTTAGAAGATGAAATAAATATTTTATGTGCAAGGCATATTCCAATATGTTTTATAGGTCAAGAAACACTGATGACCGTGTTTCGCTCAAGGGGGGAAAGATGTAATACCCCTTTGTGAAATGTAAATATTTAATTTAATTTTACCACAAAGACCTATTAAATCATGGGTTATGTGAAAAATCCTAGAGAAACTTTAAATGTTTAAAAGTTCGTTTTAGTTCTTTTTATTAAAAAAATAAATCATGATAAGTGTTGGAATTCACGAGTAAAGACCCAAAAGGAGATTTTCAGTTGCCATATAGTTAGAGACAATTACTTATCTCTCTCTCCCTAGAAATAAAGGTCCCAATGGAAAAATCCGAGGAAGGAAGAAAAAAGGAAGAAAACACCAAAGGCATCTTGTAGGAAGGAGGAGAGAAGAACTAAAGTGAAAAATCCTTGAACAAGACACTATTAAGGTAGGTAGGATGCTTCCATTAAGGTACTCTTGAGCTGGAATGTGAGCTAGTGAAGACCTTAAATTAAACTTGAATTTGCAAGTTCTTGTGTGGATTGGGATTTTTGATCCAAAGGAAAAAGCCATTTAGGTCATTGTTTTTTTATTGTTCTGGAGACTCAAAAGCTCGGGGGGAGAATCAGATGTAATTGTCATTCTCGTGGTTGGGAGGAGAGGTATTTATCTCAGTTGAATTCTTTGGTTGTCTAAATTTACCCACATTTGAACTATCTTTGTGTTACTGTAGGGATGAGTCTTTCTTAAATTTTGGCTGTTGAGAGAACAATAGATGAAATAATATTCTTTGGTTATGAGAGAAGGTGTTGATGGAACCAATAGCTATGGTTTTTTTTATGGTAATGAAGAAATAAAGTTTTTCTTTTTTCTAAAAAATAAAGGGTTCTCTTCAATGTTGTTTGAGCATACAAAGCTCGTTTAATACTGTATAACTTTTTATTTTTATTTTTATCTAAAACCCTATAGGAAAAGTTCAACATTAAATTGTAGAAAGTCTAGAAAAGAAGATTCTGAGTTCGATACTCACACTCTATAGGCATGGTGAGAAAAACACTAAATGAGGTCACACACTCAGCCATGCAGATGGATGAATCCAATATTGGTGCTGAGAAGTTTATTCTAAAACAAAGCGATTAAAAAAATCGGTAAAGATTACATGTAAAATTAGTTGGTCGATTGTAGACAATAAAAACATAGGTTGCTAATTTCCAGGATGACTTTGTAATAGTTGACATTAAGTGCACAAATCTATAAGAAAACATTTATGGGTGAATTATAGTTAGGTTTAGGGCAAAAAAAAATCTCGAAAGCCAATTTGTACTAATGAAAACTGACAAAGAGGTCCAATAACATTACTCTCTTATCATAAATAAACTGGAACAAATTTTGATAAATGTAAAATTGTTAATTAGCATATTAAGAGATTATTTATTTAAAATAAAAAGAGAAAGTAACTTGGGAGGAAATCTAGGGTAATCTGAGAAGACTGGTAAGGGACCACTTTAGTTCTCAGGCCAAGCTAGACCACTCCAACAACCCAGAATTAGTTCTGGACCCAATAACAAAAAATGTGAATGAGCAAGGGTTACCTTTGTAAGGGAAACATATTAAACCCATCTAGACTAATAACTTGTGGGTATTTTTTCTTTCCAAAAATTTAATCATTCAATTAAGAAATTCTGAAATAAAAAACGAACATGAGTGTACTGTAAAAAAAGAAAAAATATGTTACATAATCTTATTCAAAAAGCATTTCCATAAGAAAATGTTAGAAATAGTCAATTTTAAAGAACATACCAAAGTGGCACATAAATTGGAAGATTTATATGCAAAAAGAACAATTATGAGGTTAATCCTGAGAAGATGACCCTTCTTCCACTTAAATATATACATAGAACATAAATAACCCATAATTATTACTCTAAACCTCAGATTTAAAAAAAATCAAATTTAGAGTTTTACCAGTGGACATTGCACTATTCAATTATAATGACTAAAACCATCTCTATGACCTTAGTAGATAATAATTCAACATTGAAGTTCCTAGAAGTGTTTGAGAAAACCCTGAGCGTTTGTATAAGCGTGTCGGTGAAACAATTAACCGACCAAAATTCCAAGGCAAACCCTCAAAGATATTGGAAGATGGAGTTCAAAGAAAAACCAAGAAGAGAAGAACAACAAGTAAGGATAATATGCCAGATCATCAAATCCTCCCAACATTCTAGTAAGCGTGATACTGACAAAAGAATAGAAACTATAACTTGTGAGAAAATAACCTACAACATTCAAGGAGGAAATCAACCATGTGCGAAGAATTACAGACTCGGTAAAATATGCCAATAACTGTAAAAAAATTCACTTGATACCTGAAAGAGATTCAACGCCAAGTTAGAAGTCTCAGAGCTAAAAATAAACTAAATTAAAGAGTGATATATCATAAGTTATCTCATTAATAACGCTTCATTAAAATAAATACACGGTAGAGGCCAAAAACTCTTGCAAGAGGGATTACTTCCAACCTTACATCGGAACCAAAGCCATTTTCTATAGTACCATAACCCAAGGATATTATGCTCTCTTTCATGGCTAGTAACCTGCAATTCATTAAGAGATCTTGTAGACCACAAAGAAACTCATTAATTTTAGATTGTAAAGCTTAAATAGAGCTAATTGTAGCTTACTGGAGGAGAAAATTGGTTGGAACCCTTCGTCTAACAAGTGCCTCGTGAAAATCCCTTGCTAGAATCAGTAACGAACAAATGACAACTGCAATGGAGAGAAAAATGGTAGTTACCCTTAAACGGTGGAGCGACAACTGAGTCATCAAATGTAATCCCGAAGAGACTGATGGTCATGACTCTTCAAGTTGTTAAATGAGTAAGGATCAAGAATAATCAATGAAACAAGTGGGAGCCCAATTGTCAACAAATACGGTCATACAATTTAATTTTGATAAAACCTTAGACATCATCGTATACCCTTTGTAAGCCAAGGAATATTGTGTGAACCTTAGGAATGTTGAAATAAAACATAAATAGGTGGAATTTAAGTCTATAATGATAATTGTTGAATGAAGAAACTCATCATCGTCATCATATAAAAAATATAAAGTTAACAAATTGTGAAGTATATTAAATTACTAGTGAAATGACACTTAAGTTTATTCCAGATGTTGTGAGGAAATAACAATAATAACTATGGCATCCTAAATATTCATGATGTTATTAGGTTTTGTATAGACTAAGTAATATGTATTTTTATTTTTATTTTTTGTGTTGGACATCACAAGTACTATTAGAGTTGAAGGATTTAGCATTGTAGCCTATGAGCCCAAATACTGCTAAATAACATATTACAACTTCTTATCAGATGAGGAAACAAATAAACCTTAAATATATATGTTTAAGGAAGAAGGAAGGGCGTTGTAATTGAATTTACCCTTAAATGAAGGATTATTTACTTGATGATTGGTTGTTAATGGTTGCAAGCCTTTTAGTTAATATGTAAAAAAACAAAATTGAACAACATATAAGAGTGATGTTCATGAAGATGTTTTATGTTAAAACCCCTCATTAAGCTTGTGAGGGAGGAGATAGAAAGGAAAAAGGGAAATAATTACATTCGGAAATAATTTCTTGATTATTGTAAGGTACCTTCTTGCACATATATTGGATGTTGACCAGGAATTTTCCTAGAAGAATGAATGAAGTAACTGATGGTAGAGACAAACCTTCAAATTCTAATAAAAGAGTAATCTTGTTCATGCATGGGAAGCAAGCCGAAAAGGGGAAAAAATAGAAACAATGTGAAACATTCTAAAGTGTATTTAGGGTATATTTGTATACCCAAGGAAGGAATTCGTGCATACTTGATGAAACTTTGAAAATTTGGAACCGAGAAATTGAGTACTTGTGATTATAAGGTACACATAGGGGTTATCTTTGGAAATTGGTTGAATGGATGGGATCTTGTCCACCAATTAGGCATCGGCAAGAGACATGGTAGACACTTGTAATGATAATAACAAAAGATACAAACTTATATGTTAAAAATATAACTCATATATAAATAACTTCACTACAGTAATCATTGGCTAGCATGGGTAAGCTTGAATATTTAGATTAATAAAAATTGGTAAGGAAACTAATGAACTTATACATTAGGGAATATTTGGCACACACTTTTAGTTTGGAGAGAAGTACTTAAGTTAATACCCTTTGATAATGCTTTAAAATTGTGAGGGCTCTGGTTTGCAATGATATATTATGACATTTTATAGTTGTTAGATTTTTGAAGAAGAAATTGTTTCCACCTCTTCGAGTAAAATAAATCGTGAAAAATGATCTTTTGATAACTACAATATTAGTATGGGTGACAAAAACGAAGGAATTTCCTCCCAAAAATGTTACATAAAAATGAGTCAAGTGTTGAGGTGAGAAACATAACCCATGAGGCCTCTTTTCTTTAAAACAATCAAGATCAAAATAAATAAATTACAGAAAGGGAGTATCAAGCCATTAAGGACCATACAGGAGTTGTTGGGTAACATTTATGTTTACAAACTAGCGAGATGGGGGTAGGTCATGGTAAAAGGATGGAGGAATATTAGTCTCGGAAATAATAAAGTAAGCAATATAATTGGGTCTTTTCAGTTGGAAGTTACATGATAATGTGTCTAGGTTATTCCCTAACATCAAATAAATTTAAAAGCACATTGGAACAGTGTTGTTGGTATCCAGGAAGATATCAGTTTTACATCAAACTTCAATAAAAATAAAGTAAACAATATTAGAGTCAATTTCAAGAATTTTGAGAGTTACAAACTCCCAAAACTAAATCATAGAATGATTCACTAAATGATTTATTTAATAGCTTCCTCACAATTAGGGAGTTTTAGTATGATCAAAAAACAAGATGACAAGAGAATTTTGGTTGATTGAGATGACTGATCCGATACTTGAAGATTTGAAATGTGTGGATATAATAAGATGAACAGAGATAGATGCACACTTAATTTGTGGGAAATTTAGTATAACTACAGAAAATTTTATATGTGTGTGTGTGTGTGTGTAATAAAACTAGATCATTCAATTGTAAATTACGATGAGTAAACCCTTGATCAGATCCTTACAGATGTGATGCCTTTTCCTAAAAATATTTTGGCCAACATCATAAGTTAAAAATGACAACATAAGAATATGTGTGTGTGTGTGTGTGTGTGTTAGGTGTTGAGAAATCTAGGGCATAAATAGTTAGATGATTTCTCTTCTTCTGATAAGTCTTTTACTTCTTGGTTACCCTATTCTCTTATAGATTTATTATTGTGTTATTTTCACCAAGACAATTACCAAATAATGAAAAATAAAGAGACAAGAGACATAGTATATAGGCTTGTTAGCCAGGTCCAAAATCTCTCACTCTTTTAGAGGAATACTAAAATAAAATTATTCTTATAAAACCTCCAATTGACGAATATTAAGACCATGCTAAATACCCTTGACACTAGATCCCTTCCAAGACCAAGTCACAAGCCTCCTCTTCAACATTTATCTTCTTCTTCCTCTCCTCGGCTTCCTTCAGAATTTCATCCTATATTTATATTTTTGCAACTCCTTTCAGGACAATAGAAACTCTAGATTAAATTTGCCTCTTGAATAGTCTCCTCCTTAAATGAGATTATTTCCTATCTTTCTCGGCTTCCTCAAATCTCTTTACCAAAATAAGACCATCTATATGCAAATGAAAGGTTCAATCTTTCCTTGTCTACTTTGGACCTACAATTCATGCACGTGTGCGGGTATACTTAGTTGAAAATAGTCCTCCAATGATGACCCTCTCGTTCCCTTTCCTTCCTTCATTCTTCACTGGATCTAAGGCTCTTCCTAAGATGATTTGTGCACTTGAAGTTGGAGACTTGTTCAAAAAAATTATTGCTTCCAAATGAGGCCAAGAATGGGTATTTATAGTCATTGGTTGATGACTATTTAGGTTGACATTAACTTTAGAGTAGGTTGACTTCACATTTCTAGAATTATCCCTTCATTATAGGTGGACTTGAGGGATGGCTAGTGACAAGGGATTGGAGCATTACTTCCAAAGACAAATACGACTCTTTACAATGTGTAGCATGCCTTCATTACATGACAATGACTCTTTAGTCTTTTATGACTAGATGACAATATCCATAAAGTATCTCAATGGGAGCCTTAACTAAAAATAAAATATCTTACTCATGAAACCCATGAAGAAAGCATTACAATAATGTTATTTTTCTTCTTTTCATATATTACATAATATCATAATTACATGAGACCGAACCTAATTACACTTTTCAACAATCCTTCTTAACCAGGGAGGTATTCATAATGGTACTTAGTCATTCTCAATATGAATAATTTCTCATAAGAAGAATCATATTGGTAACCCATCTATATAGCATCATTTCAACCATCATTGTCACATAGAAAGGCCTTGAGTAACAACTCTATGTCTCCACAAAATTTGAGCTCAATGATGGCGAGACCAATGAGTTATAGACACTCTCATCATTGTCTCTTGTTGAACATACCCTCTTGAGGTTCTCAGGGTGTGTTCCATCAGGACTATTCTTATCTTGGATTCCAAGTCCTTAAAATATCATTCATCCATGAATAATCTTATCTTGGATGCCCTATCTCATCCTCAAATAGTATCAGATGCCAAATTATTACCCAATCCTCCATTCTTTCTTAACAAATGAAGACCAGAATGATGTGTCTATATTTCCCTCTTGATTAGGGAGGACATATCTATTACAATAAAGTAATGTACTCATTCCTACAAAAACAATGTACCTAAGCTCTCTCTTGGCTTAGGAATTTCCAAGTTTCTTCCAAGTAAGAAACTTGTTTCCAGGCTCCCTCTTAATTAGGTACCTACCACAGCTCCTCGGGTGAAGATGATGAGGCAACCAACTACTTAAATAACTTGTTCGTTCGATGTCATGAATTTATTCTTCAATATAGAGTCTTCCTCTTCGGAGACTTCTTCATAGGGCATGTACCATCCATCACTTTCATCCATGAGTTAGCCATGTCTTCATTCCTTTCATGAGAAAATGATCCATCAGTCTATATTTGGCCTTGCTTCATGTCATGTTGCCTTCTTTATACTATCTTCTTCGGAAGTATCTACCATCCTTCTACATGATCTTCAAGGAATAAATCCACAGTTCTTCCTTTGGTAGTCCTGCATAAGCCCATCTAGATACTTGTTCAAAAATAAGAAATGAACATTCAAATCACAATTACCTTTGTGATGGTCTTTGATCATGAAATATTCCTGTAGGCATCAACCTCCTATATACATCTTGAAACATCTCCTAAAGATATGTATTATCAAGGGTCTCGATCTTTTCCTAACTTTCATTAGAGTCTTCATATCTTTATGGGAGATATCATAGTAAAAAATTATTGGTCTTTCGGATGTTGAATGCCATTACCATAGTTGCATATTTCACAAAATATTTGTTCCTTTCTCCACACATTTCATTCCAATGATATTCCAATTAGAGTTCCTCAATTGTACTAAACCACCTCATACTCCATATGAGGACATTTTATGTTGATTTCATCTAGTAAATATGTGACCCATGCATTCATGCATCCCTTTGAGGAAGGAGATAATTTATTTGATCAGGCCTCTCAAGATAGAGCAATGATCCATGTTTCCTGCAACCATATGATATGACTTCCATAATATAAAATGTAAGCATACATACCTCATCCTTTCTTTGGGTCATCCATACTTCCTAAAACAACCTTTTTTGAATGAACGAGCTTCATTCCCTTAATCTTCTTCTTTGTTATGTCATCATAGCATCATCCCATGAATTCCACAAGTTTGGAATTATTGATGAAACACTTGCTTCCCCTCATGATCGTTGAACCTTACAATGAAGATTCCATCAGAGAGTCTTATGGATCTTGTATATTATATCCTGCAAATGTTACCTTTTGATTAATGTATAATCAGTCTTATCCTAGATGACTTCTTCCTTTTTCCATAAGTATCACTTTAGATTTCAATGAGGTTTTCAAGTGGTATATCCTACATAGTAGACTGCCATATATTTTGTTCCATAAATCCTTCATGTTACCTATGTCACGAGATCTTCTAATGCTTCTACCATGATGCCATTTTCTAATATGATGCATCCTATATTATTTAAAATGCTTCCTATATCGATAGAAATAATTTACACAACTAAAGATTACTTTTAGTGAAGGATATTATCTCAGTCATAGTAGATATCTCTCACTTCCTCCTTCTTAGGCTTCTTCGTCTCAAGTTATTCCACTTCTTTGGTAATATGGGCTTCTTCCTTATTTCTCTTGTTACTGTCCCTTTTAAGTTTAGGACCATCTCTTCTATAGTTACCACATTCTTGACATCCATAGAATTGAACTTTAGCCATTTTCTTCTTTTTCTTTAGAGGGCCAAATTTACCAAACTTTCCTTTTCCTTTTTTCACAGTACCATATGCTTTTGATTTTTCTTACTTGATTTTTCTTATTTGATCCTACATCAGTCTGTTTTCTTCGATTTTGCACAATGACCATAAATATTATAAAGGAGTGGCTTATTTATTCCCATAAATACTTGAAGTGAAGTTGTCCCTTTCCTCTGGTAGTGCATTTAATACTACAATGGCCATTTCTCTGTCAGACATTATTTCACCCAAATCTTGAAATCAATCTCTTATTTCTAAACTCCTCATGAAATATGAGGCTATTCCTTCTTCCTTTGAAATCTTCAATTTGAAGAGTTATTGCCTTGGAGATATAACTTCTCGTGTAGTACTTACGAAAAAGAACTCTACCAATTTTTCATATATATCTTTTGAAGTGTCTAATTTTGATACATATGGGATGACAGAATGTTTGATGGATTCTATGAGAATCCTCTATGCCCTCACTTCCCCTTTCATGTATTTAGAAAGTGATTGAGAATATTATTTGGGAGGTTGGGTTATTTACACCTTGATGTGATCCATGACTTCATTCTCAATAAGGTTTAGATTTGTTCTTTTCTTCCATGCAAGAAAATTTGAAGCCCCAAATAATTTTTTGCTCTCTTTGTAAAAATACGTTTTGATAGATTCATATGAAGTCATACACTTACTTGAGGAGATGTTGCTTTCTCCAATTTATTCCTCATTAATATTGATAGTCATATAGAAAGTAGAAGACTAATTCCTGATAGAATATTTTATACAAGAGTAATCCTTGATCTCTTCGAGAGAGAAATCACTTTGATGGAGTTCTTCAAAGGTTAAATCTTTGCTTTAATGAGAGAGAGTTTGCTTCTAAAACCATTTTGAAGATGATGACAATGTTCTTCAATCTAGCTTTCCTTATTCTTTGAAAAATCTTTCACTCCTTAGATGATGGATGAGAGATGATCTCAGAAATGGTTTTAGGGTTTTGGTCTTTATTTCTGATTCCTCCTTCGTGATGATTCCAAGACTCTTGTTAAAGTAGATTTTTTTTATCTAGGGTTTCAGTATGATGTATGTATTGAACTCTCACTTTGATATTCTTTGTCTTGATTTGATCCCTTTCTTGAAAATCGATCCTTATGTGTCTCCTTGATTAGATGCCCCCTCCTTGACATTAGCAAGTTAGCTCTGAGACCATGTTGAGAAATCTAGGGCATCAATAGTTAGATGATTTCTCTTCTTGTGATATTATTTTTACTTCTTGGTTACGATCTTCTCTTCTAGAGTTATTATTGTGTTATTTTCATTAAGAAAATTACCAAGTCAAGAACAATAAAGAGACAAGAGACACAGTATATAGGTTTGTTAGCCAAGGTTAGAACCTCTCACTCTTTGAGAGGAAAACCCAAATGAAATTATTCTTATAGAACCTTCAATTGACCAATACCAAACTGATGACAAAGACCCTTGAGACTAGATCCCTTTCAAGGCCAAGTCACAAGCCTCCTCTTCAATGCTGATCTTCTTCTTCCTAACCTTAGGAGAAGCCCTAGATTAGATTTTATTCTTGAATAGTCTCCTCCTTGAAGGAGATTCTTTCCTCTCTTTCTTGAATTCCTTCAGCAAAGCTCTTTACCCAAACAAGCTCACATTTATGTGAATGCAAACCTTGATCTTTCCTTTTCTACTTCAGACATGAAATTATCACACGTTTGAGGATATAATTAGCCCAAAATAGTCCTGGAATGATGACCCTCTCCTTCACTATCCTTCCTTCCTTCTCCATTGGCTTTAAGGTTCTTTATAACATGATTTGTGCACTTGAAGTAGGAGAATTACTTCACCAAATTTATTGCTTCCAAATGAGGCTAGGCATGGTTATATATAGTCGTTGGTTCATGACTGTTTAGGTTGACATGATTGTTAGAGTAGGCTGACTTCACCTTTCTAAAATTATCCCTTCATTGTAGGCCTACTTTAGGGAGGGTTAGTAATAATGTATTGGTGGGTTACTTACAAAGACAAATATGACTCTTTATAATGTGTAACATGCCTTCATTACATAATAGTGACTCTTTAGACTTTTAAGACTAGATAACAAAATCCGTATGGGTTCTCAATGGGAGCTTTAACTAAGAATAAAATCTCTTTCTCATGAAACCCATGAAGCAAGCATTACAATAATTTTATTTTTATTATTTGCATCTATTAAATGAAATCATAATACATGTCATTATGAATATTGAACCTAGTTACACTTTTCAACATTAAGTACACACAACAGTGAACGTGCATATTAAATAGTTATAAGATTTCATTATCTTAATATATGGATAGAAGAATGGATAGTGAGTACAGGTACAATGTGATCAAAAATCAGTGGGTAGTTGAGTAAGGTATCAAAATATAAAAAAGGCACATGATTATACAGAAAGTAAAGCTGTGATAAAGAGAATTCTAGTGGCATGTTGGTATGAACATTAATTTTCAAATAGAGTCATTGATTTGCAGAACAGAGAGGGATGTAATCCTAATGATATAATAATGAGTAACTCATAAGAGATATGCATTAGAAAACCATGGTTGTAAGACTTGATGGCATGAATGTTTTTTTATCCTTGGTGAATTTAAGCATGTCCATACTAATTCCAGTTGTTCCCATGGAGTGCTATAGTGATTTATTTCAATATTTCCTTATGCTTATGGTCTGGTTTGTTTACTAACCCGGCCCCGAGACAGCTTAGTCATTAATTTGTAGAACAGAGAGGGATGTAATCCCAATAATATAATAATGATTAACTCATAAGAGAGATGGGTTAGAAAATCATGGTTGTAAGACTTGATGGCATAAATGTTTTGTTATCCTTGGTGAATTTAAGCATGTCCGTACTAATTCTGATTGTTCCCATGGAGTGCTATAGTGATTTATTTCAATATTTCCTTATACTTCTGACCTTGCTTGTTTACGAAGAAATATTAGATGGAGAAGAATAAAATCAAGAAACCGATTGAACTATAAAATCCCGATTAAAATATTTTCCTGAAATAATTGACAAATAATTAATGTGGACATGTTTAGGTTCAGTTGAGAAAATTAAAATGAAAATAATAATAGTCCTTGAACCTTGGTAATGGGATGTTGCAAAATCTTTTATATTAGGGAAGTTCATGCTTCATAAGAACAAATCATTGGTGGTGAGCTATCATGGGGAATGGTAAGGAAATCTTCTTAGGAAAGAAGATAATGGGTAATGATAAAAAATATAATTATTGAGTGTAATAATGAGATAAATACCCTATTAGGATAAAATTGCAGTTTATTAACAATTCCATAGGACCTTGAAGGTCAAAGGTATTAAAATAAACTACTCGTGAATGGAGTGAATAACATATGGTAGACAGATGTTATATATCTATCTATCTATATGTGTGTGTGTGTGTGTGATGATGATGATGATGGTTGAATGAAACTTATGATGACCATAATGACTATGGATATAGGTCAGAACGGACAGAATAATCCTATTCGAACCTTTGCACATTCTCCATTAGAGAAAAATCATACTACAAACTGAGAATTTACCCAAGTGAATTAATCTTGAAGAGGTTACCTAGGAAGATGAAACAAATTTTTTATGCGTGAGGCATTTTCCAACCTATTTTGGATGCTAGGAAACACCAAGGATGTTGTTTTTCTCAAGCCGAGGAAGATGTAACAACCCTTGGTGAAATGTAAATATTTAATTTACTTTTACTGAAAAGACCTAGTAAATCAAGGGTTACATGAAAAAGGATAGAAATGATGATTGAATGAAACTTATGATGACCATAATGACTGTGGATGTAGGTCAGAATAGATAGAATAATCTTGTTCAAAACATTGCACATTCTCGATTAGAGAAAAATCATACTATAAAAGTGAGCCTTTACCCAAGTGAATTCAGGCCGAAGAAGCTACTCGAGAAGATGAAAGAAATATTTTATCGATGCATTTTAAGAATTTTCCAACCCCCTATTTTAATATTGCTTGTGAGTGTTTGTTTTAATTTTGGCAATGTTTTTTTTTTATTATTAAAAAAATGAAATACTTTAAGTCTTCTTAATAACCTATTATTGTCCTTCTTCCTTAAAAATTATAAGATATAAATAGTTACAATTCACTTCGAGGGGGGAACCTCCTTTTACAATAAATACAATGAACATGATATTATTTGATGATCCTGAGACTAGGTCTCCTTACTAGATATATAGAAGAGAAAAGGTACAATTATAATAAAATGAGACAATGAGGGGTTCTAGGGCTTGATAAAAAAAAACATAATCACTCAATAACTAGGGCTTGATAAGGGGATATTGGGTCAACATTGGGCTTATATGGGTATTAACATGCCCATCCTCTTCAAATAAGTGTTGTCCTCAAGACTTGACTATTTGTGGGTGTTTCTACATAAACAACTCATCTTCTCATGTCACTTCCATTTCATGAGGTTCTTGGTAATTGGTCAATCTCAACTACTTAGTCCTCGTTATCATTTTTTTTTATTCTAGTCTTATTTTCCATTGTTCATTAATTTTATTAGAATTATGTGGATTGGGATCTTATCATCGATTACCTTCTTTAGGCAAGAAACATGGAAGACTATATGTACACGTGAAGATGGAGGAAGCTCAAATTTGTAAGTCATACCTCTTATCTTCTGCAACACCATATAAGGGCCAAAATACCTCTAAGATAATTTATGGTCCTTCTTTTCTTTCTTTAGGGACATATATTTGTATGGTTGTAATCTCACAAATACCCCATCCACCACTTCAAATTCCCATTCATTGTGATGTTGATTTGTTTGTTGTTTCATCCTATTTTGTGCCATGACTAAGTTGTCCTCCCATATTCTAAGAACCTCTTATTGATGTTGAGTATGTTCCTCTACTACTTAAGCCTTTATAGTCCCTTTCAAGGATCAACTGATGGATGGAGGAATATATACATAAATTTTTATAAATGGTGATTTTTTTCACAAAATATGGATGGATGTGTTGTACCACCATTCTACTAAGGGCAACCATTTGACCTAGTGCATTTTCTTATAATATGTGAAGCAACATAGATATCCTTGTAAGCATTTCTCCATAATCTCAATTTTCCCATTAGACTGATGATGGTAATATGAGTTGTGAGCTAATTGAGTACCCAAGCAAGAAAATAATTTGGTACAAAAATAAATTTAGTCCAAAAACTTATGGTGAAAATTGGATCTCATCCACCTAAAGTAATATATGGTATTGCATTTATCTTTTGGGCTATTTTCATGAATTCATACAATGCCATAGTACTTTATTTAAAAGGATGGAAAACAGAGAAAAAGTGGGCATGATTTTTCATTTGATTTACCACTACCATAATGACACTCTTTCCTTTAGATTTGGGTAAAACTATAATAACATCATTTGGAACTTCTTCCCAATGTTAGATTGGTTTGGCTAACAACTAAAGGAGCCTTGGGGTATTGATTGTATCTCCTTTATTTTGTTTTCATACGATGCATTCTGCAACAAACTTTTTCACATATGCTTTAATATCTTCTTAAAAAAAATATTTCTTTATCCTATGGTATGTCTTCAAGATCCCTGAATCGCCTCCTATAGGAGAAGTGTGTAATTGCAACAGCACCTTTTGCTAAGGTTATAATTCTTAAATAAGTTTAAGTAATTTTTATATCATAACAAATCATTTTTCCATGTAAATGTTTCTACTGCATTAGGGTCCTCCTATAGCGGTTGAATTATCCTACATAATTTTTCCTCTTGTTGTGATTCTATCCTTGCTTCTTCCACCTAGTGAGATTGCGGAATAGAAATATCACATAGTCAACCATTTGTGTATTTCTCTTTCCTTGAGAGTGCATCTTCCACAACATTTTGTTTTCCCATTTTGTAGATAATTTCAAAGGCATAATCGTACATATTCATGACTCATTTTTGTTGTGCTTTTGAAAATAATGTTTTCTCAAAGAGTACTTCAAAATGTCATGATTTATTTTACTTTGAAGTGTCTTCCTATTAGGTATGGACATCATTTATCAACTACATTTAATATGACCAACCTTCATTTTTCATAGATGGTTTTGAGGGAATTTATTCCTTTAAGTTTGTTGTTATTCTCTTTACCTTTGAGGAATCCAGAATACGAGAAATACAAAGAAATATAACCCAAAACATATAATTATCACATCAAATGAGAAAAATTGCAAGGTTTTTTATTATTCAGAAATAGATTGAATGTTCACTTGCCTCTTCAAGGGGGTAACCTCCAACAGAGTAGAGCTCAATTAAAATATGACTCGATGATCTTTCCCTTAGTGACTAAGAATATTTAAAGCTAAATGTCATCCAAAATCCTAACTATGAGTGGTCCCTTGCATAACATGGGTTAACCACTTTACTTATTACCTATGGCCCATGTACAACTATATGTCGTCCCTTTTTGGGTCAGCCACTTACAATTATTAATGCAGTCCTTATTGACTCTTTAAATAACTATGACTCTGGCTTGGGCCATTGGAATTATTAGATAAATAAAGGGGTTCGGTTTAGACCCTAACATGCCCTCCCACATTAAAATCTCCCTTTTCCTCAAAGGTGAAGCTACGGAAACTACTAGAGAATAGTGGCTAGTTTTGTGGTTGCATCTTCTAGAGAGGTGGCTTTCCACTTGATGAGGAATTCCTTGATCATGCGACCGTAGATATGGCTTTCATGATTATCCAGGGCCTGTTCTGGTCGAAGCCAAAGTGAGCCTTCCTCATCCAAATTAGGTAGACTTGTTTGAACTTTTCAATTATTCACCACAAGTTTCTTGAGGCATGAGACATGGAAAACCGGATGTTATTTTGAAGTACGAGGCAAGGCCAATTTGTAGGCGATTACTCTTATGCGCTGAAGTATATGATAAGGTCCATAGAATTATAGTGCTAGTTTTTCGTTGCCCTTTTCTTTGAGAGATGTTTTCTTATATGGTTGGAGTCGCGTGAATACATGATCCCCTTCCTGAAATGAGCACTTAGAATGATGTTGGTCAGCCTATTGCTTCATTCGATTCTAAGCTTGTTGTCGATTATCTTTGAGATGAGTGATCATGGCCACATGGTTCTATAGGATTTGATCAACTCCCTATACTTTAGAACATCCAGGGATATAACAAATAGGTGAAGGTGGGAGTTGGCCATACTCTACAACATATGGAGTCATATCGGTGGGTTCATAATAGTTAGTATTATACCACCATTCACCTAAACATAGCCACTGTACCTATTGATGTTTCTTGTCTGAAGTGAAGGACCTAAGATAGGTCTCCAAACATTTGTTGAATACTTATGCTTGACCATCACTTTGGGTATGATAGTATATACTTAGCTGGAGTTGCGTTCCCTATAGCTTGAAAATTTCCTGCCAAAATTTGCAGTGAAAGTGGCGTCGCGATCAGACACAATGGAAGTTGCCATGCCATGCAGTTTAAAGATCTAGTCCAAGAAACATTGAGCCACTAAGTTGGGGGTAAATGGGTGTGGTAGAGCACAAAAATGAGCATATTTAGAAATTCTATCAACAACCACCATGATGACTGATTTTTTTCTTGACTTTGTGAGACCAGTGATGAAATCCATGGAAACATCCATCTAGACAGAAGTAGGGAGTGGCAATGGTTGTAAGGTTCCCAGTAACTTGACTATTTCCCATTTATTACATTGGCACACATCACATTCAGCTACAAAACTAAGAATGTTATTTTTCATTCAAGTCCAAAAGAAAGAATGACGTGCATGAGCATAAGTCTTTTGAAAGCCTAAATTTCCTGTAAATCAAGATGAGTGAATCTCATCCAAGATGTAGGTTTTGAGGTTGGAGGTCGGGGATAACACTACTTCATCCTTATAGTGAAGAATCTCATCCTTCTAAAAGTAATATGTTAAGGAATTATGATCTTCTCTTAAGCTATTAATGAGTTGGAAAAGAGAGGGGTGGGAGAACCATTCCTTTTGGTCCTTGTCAATCCAATTTCGTATGGGTAGAGTGATTTATAGAAGGGCGCTCTCATCCTCAAATTGGCACGATAAAGCATAAACCACTACATTATCACACCCCTTCTTGTAAATTATCTCATAATCATATCCGAGCATTTTAGAAAGATATTTATTTTGTTGTGGTGATGATAGATGTTGCTCTAGAAAATATTTTAGGCTTTCATGATCTGTATGGATTTGGAAACATCGCCCTAATAAGTATGGCCTCCAAGTGTCTAGTGCATGTAATATTGCCATCATTTCTTTCTCATAAGTAGATTGACCCAGATGTTTTCCACTGATTTGTTGACTAGTGAAAATGAATGGTCTACCTTCCTCCATGAATATAGTCCTGACACTTATACATGAAGTTTCAAATTCAATCACAAACTATTTAGTGAAGTCAAGTAGGGCTAATACCGGAGTGGAGCACATGGCTTATTTGAGAGCCAAGAAGGCCTCTTGAGCTGCATCAATCTAGAGAAATGAATTTTTCTTGAGAGGATTAGTGAGGGGTCTAGCAATGCATCCATAACTATGGATAAATTTACCATAGTAGCCAGTGAGACCCAAGAATCCCCTCAAACTCTTCAAGGTTTTTGGTTGGGGCCAATATTGCATTGCATGAATATTTTTTGGATCAACCCTACTCCTGCACGACCCATAATGTGTCCCAAATACCCGACTTCTTCCATGCGAAAAGAGCACTTGGATAATTTGACAAATAATTTTTGATCTCGAAGTAGTTGCAATATCTAGTCTACATGATGGATATGTTTGTCCCAGGTTATGTTATAGACTAGAATTTCATCGAAGAAGACCAAAACCAATTTTCAAAGATATGGTTTTAGAAGGTGGTTCATGAGGCTTTGAAAAGTAGGTGGTCTTGGGAATGTCTGCTTCCTTCATGTGTATCTGGTGATATCTCGATTGGAGGTCTATCTTGGTAAATAATTTAGCACCATGCATTTCATCAAGTAGACCATCAACAACCGAAATAGGAAATTTGTCCTTTGATAGTGAGCTTGTTAAGGGCTCGAAAGTATGGACACATGCACCATTCTCCATCTTTCTTTAGAACCATGACCACTAGGGATTAATAGGGTCTAATGCTGGGACTGATAATGCCAGTTTGGAGGAGTTCTTTGATGACTTTTTCAATTTCATTCTTTTGGGAAAATGGATAATGATATGGGCAAACATTTGGCAGCTCGGACCTTAGGAATAAAGAGATTTTATGATCATTTTCACCCCTAGAGGGTTGAATCTTTGTGGGTTTGTCAAAGACATGTTGGTCATTATCTAATATTTGTTGCATATATGGATGAATATGAGGAGCAGTGTACTCAGTGGCTTGGATGGAATTAAATTTGGATACTACTCCATGATGGCCATTTTTTAAAAGCTTCTCTATTCAATGCAACCTAATGATAGTAGTAGCACCTACCTGGAGTCCCCTTAATGTATGAATGTGGTTGCTCTACTTAAAGCTCATATATAACTCCTGGAAATCCATTATCATAAGGCCCAGTGTGTGAAGCCATTCAAAACCCAAGACAATGTCGTAGCCACACATTTCAATGGAAAACATGTGGGTCTTTAGGTGGTAGTCTCCCATCTGAAGCTTAATATTTTCACAATTACCTTCCCATTTCATGGTCCCCCCATCAGCGATAAGGACTTGGAAATTAGATACTGGCCATACAAAGAAATGAACAACTTCTACGACTCTCTTATGGATAAAGTTATGAGTGATTCCACTATCAATCAATAACACTATTGGCCGATGTTTAATAAAGCCTCGGATTTTGAGAGTCTGAGGGAAAGAAATGCCAACCAAGGTGATGGGCCTCTAAATTAGACATAAATTGAGGTCCATGCCTCTAAATTAAACATAAATTAAGGCCCATCTGACCATCCTTCAACACATTAAACCTCTTTTTTGCATTAGATAATGTATTTTTAACTTTAATATGTTCATTAGGAAGGTTTATGGATACTTGCATATTTGTGCCTAATATTATTTATTTTTGTGGAATTTTGTGAGAATATTAGGTAGATTATGAAGACTTAGAGGACAAGATGATTTAGGAACTTTCTCCCTACTACAAGAGGATCAATATTAAATAACAAATCAATAAGTTATTCTAGGATTATGGTACCAAATTGTGGAGCTCCAATGATTGAGAAAATCTAGGAATGTGTTCCCTGCCATTTAATACAGATTCCTCAGATTGGGAACTAGATCCACTAATCAATGATTTTGGTTGAGAAAGATTCCTCCTTTCATGGGGAATGATTTCTAATCATTTTGTATAAGTATCAATTTTAATTTTCCTCTAGGGGTTGATTTTTATTAGTCTTCTTGTGGAGAGAACTCGTATTTTTGTAGCCCCATTGTAATTTCTTGAAGGGATGTAATTGTATTGATGGAAATAATGAAGATTGGTGCCATGTTCAGCTTCTAATTCTTGGTCTCCTTCATAGGACTCTGAGTTTCCTTTGGATTTTCCATCCCAGGATCCTTGGAGCCCTTTTGTATCATTTTCTTTTCTTCTTTTCACTTATTATTCACATGCATCTCTTGTTCTTGTTTCTTTCTATTTCTGCATTTAGTATTGATGATTTCTTGTTGCAAGATTGGGTTAAATGATTGATGTAAGTTATTTTAGCATCACAAGCATAATTTAATCATTTGAAAATATTTGGAAATTCATAGTAATCATTGAGCTACTTGGATTAGTTTGCTTATTCCTGAATCTTGATTTCTCGAACTCCTTTGTGGAAAATAACAGTAAATTTCTTCTATTTTTCTAGAGAATGCTAATGGGCTTCAATCTAGTTGGTTCCAGTTTCATTAGATAAAAAAAATGCATTTAATAAAAAAAATAACCCCATTTCATTTTCACTTGATTAGGTTAGGCATTTGATAGATTTACTAGCTCACTAGTTCTCGAATTTCTAGATTCCAGACTACTAATTCCCTGCCATTTTTTAGCATGGGTTAACTGAAGTATTTTTGAGTGATTCCACTTGGAATGGAGACCTAAGGCAAATGAGTCAATAAAAAAAAATTCCTATCCAATTTGGATTTGATTTTGTTGGTCATTCAATGAATTATAACTCCCTATAACAAATTTTTTGTTGTTTGTAGTAGCCTTACAACATGCATACACTTGCCCAGATTCACTCAAGAAGATTTGTTGTTGTCCATTAGGATTGAATCACGTCCCCTATGCTCTAAATAAATGAATAGGTAAGACTAAAGACCACTTAGGACTTGCCTCTTTACCCATGCAAAACATTTCAGCGACTTGGGCTAATGGACAAATTTATGAAATGGGCAATACAATGATGATTTTATTGATTGCCACATCCAATTAACTTTGTTAATGGATATAAAGTCTTATAAATGTAATCGTTTACATTTAATTCATGATATTTACTTTGTGAAATTATAATAGGTTTCTTTCCTTGTACTTTATTTCTTGCAATAGGTTGAGGTTTCCATTTCGAGCATTTCATTTTCTACAACTAGTTTAGTATTTGACTTCAGTACATGCACTCCATTGCATCATGACAAAAAAAGGAAGGAGACATTGTATGCTGCACATATAGTGTTTATACCTCTTAAGTTTATATGAACCCCAGGTTGATAATTAAATTTGGTAGCCCTGGGAGTTGCAATATTCTTGTTGCAATATTGAGGCTCATCACTTTTTCGTGTTGTTGTTAGGGAGGTGTCAAAGTATGCATTGCTTTCTTCCCTAGTTGATTCATTTCTTTTTACTTTTTGCAAAAGCAAAAAAATATTTTCATTAGGCATATTTCATTTCAAAAATAAAATTGTGCATTGCAATAGTGCTTTCATTCAATCATAAAAACAAAACATTTCTCCAACACCAAACAAACCCCCTCTCATTCGATCATGTGGCGGAGTAAGAGCCACTTCACCATCCATTTTTGTAGGTAGAAGAAGAAGGAATTTGAAGATAATGTAGAAGAAATTGATGGAGATTATGACAATGAGGAAGATGCTCTCAGATTTCCCATTCAAGATACTTATGGTAGTGTGCACATGAAGAACATCCCTCTATCTTTTCTTCCAAAAATTCATGGTCTAAGTTTACAGGATCCATAAAACTTTCTCTTTGAATTTGAAATTGTTTGTAAATCTTATGGTTACTTACTAAACACTCAAAAATTGATATTGTTTCCAGTGACATTGAATGATAGAGCTCTTAAATGGTTCATGAGTTTAGGGACTAATTCAATAAGCTCATGGAATGATATTCAAAATATATAAATATCACGATCTTAAAGAATAAATATTTAGAATGAATACAAAAGAAGATGGGAGCCTTGAGGATCTAATAGATAGGTTCATGTATAATGCTAAGAGGGAAAAACTACATCATTTAGGATCTGACACACTAAAAACCCTCTTACTTAGAACAATTAGGGATGAATGGATTGATCTCCTTGATCTCATGAGTACAGGTGATGTATACCAATTATCATTTGAATAAATTTTTGAAACATGAAAACACATATCAAGAGGAAGGGCAAGAGTAAGTAAATCATCATCAAGATTGGTAAGTCAAGCTAAACTTGGAAATTTGTTTGATGAATTTAAAACATAAATTCTTAGCAATCTAAACAAACAAGTAGAAATGTTAAGAATACAAAATGAGAAAAAAGGAGATGTTGAGATTTGTGTTGTCCATGCAAAATCACGTGATGTTAAATATTTCTCCTCATTACCAAGGTTGAAGGAACTTTATCAAGAGGAAAATGGAGGAAGTTGATTGCCAATGCAACTATGTTATGTAGCTCCAAGAGGACCATGGAAGCCTATTCAACCGGATATGATGCAAGAGCGTAATTCACAATTTCAATATTATCCAAATCCATCTCAAATTAATTAGAACACACCCTTTTCTTGGCAACATTGGCCATCTCAACAACAAAACCAATCTTGGCAAAAATTTTGGCAAGGAACTTCTGGGATCCATCCCCAATATCCTCATTATTCTCCATATGCAACTCCATGCTATCCCCTACCATTCACCTCCACCACAACCACAACCCCAACCACATCCATCTCAAATATCCAGCCCCACTCAACTACATGTAACACCATTTCCAAACCCACACCATGAAGTAGCTCAACCCACTTACAATTCTGAGGAACAACACTTCCAAATATATCCTCTTGATCTCAATGGTATTCATCTAAACTCGAGAAGAACATCACAAAAAAAGAGATTCTGTTGATGCCACTGAAGGAAAACATGTAGAAAAAAGAAGATTAAAAAGAGAAGATCAAAGAATCGTGGGATGCACTTGATGAAGACCAAACATCAAAATCAAAATCAAAATCAAAGCATTCGGTCTCTTACATTCAGGTACATGTCAAAGAATACATTGCAAGACTACACATCAATTTATCTATCATCTTGATGTGCACTTGGCTTCATTGGAAGTATTCCTACACCTGAAAATGAATTTGTTTTTTCAAGTAGATTAGGATAGGAAAGTAAGTAAAAATTGAAAAATAAGAGAAAAAATAAAAATTTCAAGTGAAAACCTCTTTTGAGGCACCTGAGATTGGGTCATTAATTGAAAACCTCCATGAGGCAGTCAATGGGTTAGAAAAAAACAAAAAAAGAGAAAAAGAAAAGATCTTAGGTGAAAATTGACTTTGAGGAGTCTAGGCAGACCTATGAGTTGAAAACCTCATTGAGGCGGCTAGTAGGCCTCAAAGAAAAAAAAGGAATAAATAAAAAAATATTTTGCTTCATGCATCTCTCTGATGAATGTACGTGCTCTCTGACATCTGCAAGCAACAATACGTTGGCACCAAAGAAAAGAAAAATTGATCAAAATTCTAGTCAAAGGAAGCCAAGCTTGGACTTTCTCCTCCTTTTCTCAGATGCTCCAGAAGGACCAAGGTCATGCAAATCCATCACCCTTATCTATTTCCACCATCCACTCATCATTTCCATGATTTTACCGCTCATTTTCCTTGTTGTCCTAAAATACTAGAGGAATGATATGTTTTAATATAGGAAATAGAAATACATAGAGAAAATTTTTATTTTTGTCATATCTTGAAAACCATGCATCCATTTACCAAGATGTTTCAGGTGGAGATGCATATGGATGATGGTAACATGCTCGAGTAATTCCAACAAATTCCAGTGCACAATTTTCGATAAATCAGCCTCCATAACCTACAACAATTTCTTGAATTTTCTTAGTATTTGTTAATCCATTTAAAAATATGTTTCATGGGGAGATGCATATGGATTATAGTAACATGCCCAAGCAATTTCTGAAAATCCTAGTGCATGGTTTCTAAGAAATCAGCCTCCATCAACTTCAGCCATTTTTAATTTTTCTCGAGATTTGTGCATCCATGGCCAAATTTTGTTTATGGGGAGGTGCATAAGGATGATGGAAACATACTCAAAAAAATTTGGGTCAATCCATTCTACTGTTTGGGAGATATGGACAAAGCAAGGAAAATTTGTTGTTTCCTATAGTACTAGTACAAGATGTCCTAATTCTGCTATAGGATGCCCTGTTTTACCACAAGAAACAAGTTGAAAGCTTAGGAGATGGTAGGAATGGTAGAATGGAGTGCAGCAAAGGACTCTAATGGTGGAATAAGGTTTAGGGAAGGTGAACATCACCCCTCGACAAACCCATCGCTCCAAGAAGGCCAAATTTGACTAGGATAGCTTGCTCATGGTATATAGAATATAGAGGTTTAGATTTGAGTTAGAGTTGAGGATGGTGATTAACCAGTGGCCAAGGTTATCACCAAGTCTGCATGCAAAATATATCAATTTTGTTGACTTCAAAGCAGATTTTCATAATCTGCATATCTGCACAAAGAAATATGTCAGACGCACATGGCACAAGTTTCCATACTTGGTCGCCAAGGACAATAGTTTGGGGGTTGTCTGTAAATGGCCAAGTGACTAGCTCATCCCTTCTGATGTACGTGTGGGAACTAGTAAGGATGCTAAAGATGAAGAAATGCAAACCACAACCATGATAACATTAGCAAAAGAGAAGAAGAAGGAAGCAAAGAAGGCTTCCACAAAACAGAAGGTTGTGACAAAAGAAAATGCCACACAGAAAAAAGAAGTTGTTGCAAAGGAAAAGGAAGCACCCAAAGAGAATGTATTTTCCAAAGAGACAGAAATGTTGAAGGAGAAAGTTGCCATTACGTCGCAGGCCACTATTCACCTCAGTGAGTTTGACATGGAGTGCACCAATGTACAGGGATAAGGGCGGGTAGGCTTGGAGTCCCCCTTCATCGTCAAAAGGAGGTAAAAGAGGAGTTCTACAAGGTCATGTAAGAAGAAGAAGTTAGACAAATCAGCAAGCGCGATGCCTTTGGTCCTCATAGAGGGGGACCTAGACGAGATTGATGATGTGGTCTACGATGCAACAAAGAATATTTGGGGCCACATCGAAGAATAGTACCACCAAAATTTCGATAAGGTGTAGCAGGGCCTAAGGGAATTGTAGGTACAAACATGTATCATTCAAGCGAGCATTGGATAGGTGAGCTTGAAGCAAGAGAGCGTTGTGATCCTAAAGTAAGCGAGCTTGAAAAAAGTGAGTGGGTTGGCCTTAGACACAGAGCTCACCATGGACCTTTGCACAATGTAGTTTCCATAGGGGTCACTACACATCGAGGTGTCAGAGGACATGGCATGCCTCTTACACATGAAGGATTTGAATATGAACCCGGTCATGCTTCCTATTCAAACACTACATGAGCTATATCAAGGGGTATTAGATGAGCTCAAAGTTTGGGAAAAATGCGCATTTCTGATCATTAATGAAGTCAAAACAGATAATCAACATATGTTCGAGGAAAAGGAACATTCCCTTAAGGAAAGGGAGGAATTCATTACGTCAAGGTAGTAGCTGGAAGTAGCAATAGTGCTAGCATGTAATGAGGTTCCCAAGCTCTAGATTCTAGCATGTTTGGTCTCCATAGAGAAGATTTAGAAGCTAGATTCCATAGTCGAGGAGTCGAAGGAGGAAATTGGAAAAGTTAGATTTGAGTTGAAGCTACAGATATCCAAGCTCCAACTTAAGCTGCAATGCACCACTCCTCTAGAAGTCAGAGAGTTGTGTGAGGCTGCTATTAAAGAAGAGATGGCTACCTTAGAACCTGTAGTTTAAGGTTGCACCTAGTTCTTTAAACAAGCAATGGAACTATGGACCTCACTACAAGAGGACCCAACCTTGTAGATTGAAGCAGATATTAGAGAAAAGTAGAGGCAACTTGATGAGATCAAGTTTACCGCACGAACCTTAGCATAGGCGCAAAGGTTCACCAGATTACAGGAGGGAAAGATCATCCAGAATGAGATCAATGAGATGGGTTGAAAGGAAGCCATCATATCTTCAAGGATACAACCCTCACCAGATGAAGCAAGTCAGTTGACACTATCAATACAATGTAAGCTAATGGCGATGAAGCAAATGCAGAGAACCATGGGCCTTGTAGTTGAAGGCCTAGCCATAAAAAAATTGGTTGAGGAAGTCTGTTTGGCCATTGTGTAGGGGAAAACAGACCTGCAGGTGTTGACGATCGAATTCAATGATCTATAGGCAAAGATCGAGGCACCACCAATAGAGTGATTTGAGGACGAGTCACGACTTTGTGTTGGGGGCATATTGGGAGAGGGTCTCCTAGGGTCAATTTTTCAAATAGTTTTTATCATTATTGTAAAGTCTTCACATTTTGAGGAGCATAGTGTGAAGGTCATTAGGAGTCAAAGGAGCTTTAGGAAGGTCAAAGACCCTTATTTTGGCATATGTTAAGTTGTTTTAGGACCCAACCATGGTTCATGGACCATGGTATTGTAAAAGAGGATGATATAAAAAGGAGTCATAAAGAGTCATAGGAGATATCTAATATTGTATGAGCAAGTGATCTAAGTCATAAGAGTTTGTTTTTTGTACTCAGGCAAACGGGAAAGCTCCTCCAGCTATGCGCAGAGACCTTGGTAAGTTCATAGTTGAGTGTGCGGGCCCTTAGAGCTATGTGTGCAAGGAAGAAGGAGTCTGTAATAGAAGATATGAACATAATAAAGACTCATTTGGAGCAATATATGTGCAGTTGTGCATTTATGTTTACTTCTCAATTTACATTGCATTCATTCTATTTACTACAATTTATTATGAGACATGCTTAATAGATGAACGAAAGTGGTAGATATAATCAAGTACATGATGTTATGAATGTTTAGAACACTTAATGAAGACTTTAGATCTATTATTTGTAAGTTGTTGTAATTGCTGCATTTCAAGGGTTAGGGTTTGCAAAGGATAGGATAAATCCCTAGAAGTAACAGAAACACATTACATAGACCTCTGGATGTAGAAACCTAGTTCTGTCATCCCCCAATACTAGCCTGGGTGAGACTACGACCTGTGCTACATGTGTTGTTGCCGAAAGGGCTGGTAGTGTAGAGCTTTTTTGGTTAGTGCAACTAACTTTGAACTTGGGTCCAAGCCCCCTCAAGCCAACAATGGCTGATTAAAAAATTTCCTATTAGGTTTTGCCACATCATCTAACCTACCACATGGCACCCCTATGGCCCCCACATGACTAGACAGTAATCCATATCACCACCACATGGAATCTCTACCCCAATTGCTAACTTGATCATGATAGGTTGTAGGCTTCCTCATCTGTGACTAGTAAAATGTTATAGCTAATTGTATTAAAGAATAGGGGTAGATAATGTAACTGCCATGTAGGCCCCCTTTTCCACCTCAACTCAGAAATAAAATCCTTCAGTTTTCCTCTGCAAACCCTTTTGAAATTTTCGAGAAATAACTTTCAAAATTACGTGGAAGCCACCTTGCCTTACTGCCACCTCAATAGCCTTGTAATGTGGCACACACATTGTTTCCCTACGTCAAATCCTATGCCACAATGTTGCTGGTAGAAATCGAACCACTCATGCCATGACATATATGCACGTGATTCTGTTTTGGTAGTGGTCAAATATGGACATAAGAATTAATTGGTATGTATAAGAGGCATGCGGGCCCCTCTATTGTCACATCACCACGAGGATAAAATCCTAGGGATTTCCTTTGTAGTCCCCTATTTCAACTTATGGGGGAGAACTTTTAAGATTACGTGGAGATTGCTTCATCATACTGCAACCTTAATTCTATCAGGGAATGCTCTAATTAATCACATGGGATCTGGTCCCACTTTATGGACCCCTCCTACATATTTGTTATCGAGAAATCTAGTGTCCACTCAGAGCTACTAGTCCCACTAAGCCTGGTAGCTATCTTAGTGTTATAGACATTTTTGGGCACTTCAACCCCAATCATAGATGTCCATAAACTGAGGGCTCCTAAGTCCCTAAAAGTGTTGCTTCACTACCTAAAGGAACAAGGTCAACTGATTACATCATCTCCCAGAAGTTCTCCACTGAAAATTGCTCATAAATGGTCAAAACTGGACCATACTAAAAGCTCAATGTAGATGATGCGATGCATATCACCTTCCCAATGTACAGGGTGCGATGCATACTGATTTTCTCCTCTGTAGGGTGCGATGGTTGGGAATGGACAAATGGTAGGAACAAAAATGCAAGGTGGAAGATCATGGAATCTTCTAGAAGCTTCCCCTATGACACTTGCCACTCCATTTTCGACCAGGATGAGTAAGAGATCATCATTCTCCATGTGGAAGCAGGAACTCTCAGAGAGAGGACACTAATCAAGATCCCAGAAGATGACTCACCTCTCTGTAATCATCTATATATGGATCCCTCATCACAGAGATCCAGAGGCTGGAATTTTGTATCTTATAGAGAAGTGATGTTGGTATTCTGGTGTACATTCACAGTGTTGGGTGATCTAGCTTTATTTGAGGTGAAGAAGGGCTTCCTAGCTAGAGGATGATGCTGGGTCAGAGCACATGGTTGTAATCCTCTTGCTACTTTTCATCTGAATAAAGCTATTCTTGTTTCCTTCCATATTCCTGTGTACTTGTTTATATATGCATGCATATGGTTAATACACATCTGATCCTGTATTATTTATGAATTTAGATCCTTGTTTCTTACATAGTAGTATGTTGCTGTGATTCCATAGGTCCTTGTGAAGCTAGGCAGACAAAGAAGAAGCGGCGAAACTCTATCAAGAAGGAGAGGAAATCAAACGCAAGACTCAGGTTGGCCCTCTTGGTTCTCCTCTCATCTATTTTCATAAAAGGAAGCAATAGTAGACTTTGATTTTTTGTTTCTATGATAGCCACCCATTAGTGGGAATAGTAGCATCCGAGTGGACACTATTCCCGGATAGCAAAATGGCGAATCCGCTAGGGACTGACTAGATTACTTGTTAGCCTATCTATTCTTGTTTCTTTCATAAACTTACAGACGGAGCCTGAATTCAATCCAGCTAGCCTTCGAACTGCATTTTTCATACAAATGCAAAGTAGATCAATGCTTATTTAGTCTATCTCCGTGTTTTGTTTATGAATTAAACAATAGATCTGCAAGCGATCTAATTGCCCTAAGTGGTGGCTCTAGTAACCTCTTAGATCACCCTTATGTTTTGCATACACTAATCTTTACTTATCCAGCCTAAACATCTGAACTAGATTGCAAACTGTGAGTGAAATCCCGTTCAAAGTCTGGCACTGCTACCATCGCACCCTACCTTCAAGGCAGCTTGTATGCATCGCACTTCCCGAGTGCAGTAGGTGCGCTGCATACTGAGTTCACTGTGTAACAGGTGCGATGGTTAGGGAGGGTTAACTTTACCCTCTGACTGTGGATTTTTTTCACTGTTTTTAGTCTTATTCAAGAGTTTTGTTGTCTGTAGTTAGTGTACCTCTGTGAGAACCCCCTTCTCTTGCATTATTCCGCCTCCTTAGTGCAAAGAACTATAGATGTTTTTATGTATTGTGCGTCGTTTTTAGTTCTCTTTTGCAAAAAGTAGCATAGTCGGACTGTCATCTCTAGATATGAAAGTGTTGTAGCTGTCGTTTTCAGTTTTAGAAAGCAATTCCATTGTTCTGGATAGTCGATTATATAGTTACTATTGCACAAGATTTGAATTAGTAGTTTTAAAGTGTCGAAAAGCAATTTTCATTTCAAAATCGCAAAGTGTCTCTCTTACTTTCACTTCGTTTTGAAAAAGAATTTTGTTGAGTTTTGTCGCTTTAAAAGTAATTCAGTTTTTCACATAGCTTTCTTAACATCATTCACACATTAAGAGAGATGAAAACAAATACATGCATGTGCATTTGCATTTTGATTGCTTGGCTTGATTTAGGACTGTGCATTTAGCGTGTGCTCTGTGCTCTCTGAAGAAAAGATTCTTGACTTTCTTCCCTTTAGTAGCTAGGATTTTCATTGCTGAAAGAAGATCAAACGTTTGTTTATCATCTTAGACTGCATTTTAGGAATTATATATACATCATGTGGTGACCCTGAAAGGCAAACTGTTAAGCAAGATCAACTTCAAATAAATTCAATGAATCTAATAACGCTTTGGAACTTAACACACAACATCTAGAGGTTTAGGCTAGAGACGTATTCCAGCGTCGTAAAACCTGGTAACTGTTGCTTTCAGTGTCGGTTGGGTGATTCCTCCACTCTGAGACGGCAAGTGCCAGTACAAACTTGTGCTCCCATGTACCGTCGAGTATATATTGGGAGACCACAATAGGCTGCATCCTTTATCCTTAGGAAGCTATGTCTGTCGCCCTATCGATCACAATGCATCGAGCACAGCATTCGAGAAGATTGATTGTCATACCGTAAAAAGTATTCTGCAGTTTTGCGATTGGTTTGGTAATCCTCTCTGCCTATATCTCCAGAGAAGTCCATTTTTCTCCTTTTCAGACTCCTTAATGGAAAAGGTCCTCCAAGCACTTGTCACTTCAGGCTCAATAAAAATCGAAGGCGACTAGAGTCATCTTTTTTTTTCTCGACTCTTTAAAATTGAAAAAACAAGTTGTGTCAAAGCGTCTACAACTCATTTAATTCCGAAAACATTTTTCCCTTTAGTTTGAGTTGATCAAGTAATCCGCAATCGTGGAAGAAAGTCAATCAAAACCCCGTCATTCGCGGAGACTCACGAGTCAACTGTTGTTGACTCTGGAAGCGAAACCATTCGAGACGAAGTGAACGCGTTTAACCGGATTGAAGTCCCCTAGGCTAGTTGGAGCAAGCACGCCGACATCCTCAAAGACTCCGGTTACTCCGAACATTTCTGGAATCCCTGCCTCTACAGAAGAAATTCCGCAATAGCAAAAGGAAATTACAAATGATCCTAGTGTGATAGTTAACACTTCTATTCTTGAACCGGCTCTGTCCACAGCTGATTTGGAAGGTGTTACTCCCCAACCATCTGCTTCTATAGAACTTACATCTTCTTTGGCACCAGAAATATTTTATGGACCAGATGGTCTGCCTCTTCCTCCTGGATTGAATGCCATAGAAGAGATTGTGGAAGATCCTCCATCTAGCACTCCAACGCAACTTGGAGCTAGGATTTCCCTATATCCTTCTTCGTCAGAAAATATTCACCCACACTCGGAAGTTCCTGAAGAATCGCTGAGGAGTATTTTGGATAGAGTTAATATGTCTGAACAACCGTCAACATCAAGGACTGTGTCACCCGACATAGCAACAACAGAATCTCCTTCTGCTATTCCGATAATGTTCATCGACATGCCATCTGTCCCAACCAACTTTCAATCACTGGATGGAGTCCATCTTGGGACTATTTTGACAGTATGGATTGTTCCCGTTTATTCGTCCGGAATTATATCTGGAATCTCTTACGTTGAGTCTCGACAAATTGATTCGTCACAAGGTCAATTTGGGAAACTGGTCCCCAAAGGAAAATTATTCCTTTGATCACTGGATTATCGTCGTATGGAGGGCCATATACCTTTTCATTGTCTTCTCGAGAAGGACAACCATGCGTGAGTTCGCAACAAAATTTGGGTTATGCTGGAATCACAACTAGCGGTTGGGTACCAATCCTGTCTCAACAACCAAGAGTTGTATGCTCAATACAATGAAGTTCACCTATGACAAACATTCCCACTACGCCGGCTATTGTGGCAGTATCGCAAGTACAACCGTCACCAATTGTATGCCAACCTCAAATTTCGCAGGTTGCAATACAACAATCTCTTGTACCTCTGACACAACCATGGTCACCCACTAGTGGAATGGCACAGGTTCAAATGGGGAACACCAATCCCCATCTTGGTCAAACAGTCAATGCTAGACAATAGCCCATGGCTTCACAACCATGGCTGGTGCAATACCACCAACCGCAATTCCAGCAGGCTTACCAAGGATATGAGCAACAAGTCTTTGCAAGTAATGGGCAGCCGTATCAACCATATCATAATGGTTATGCCCATCAACCTTACCAAAGTTACCAACATCAAATGCATTATGCTGGTATGCAAAGACCCATTGCTCAAACGATTTCGTCTTATCCTGGGTATGCCCAACCAAGCCTGAATCAACAGTTGCCCTTCGTGGCAACTCTAGAGTTACCAAATCTAAGTTGACTAACGAATGATCCAATTGCCTACCCCCCTTAGTGATCGGCGATTCTGCATAAACGTAAGTCGGATATTCCTAAATTTAATGGAAATCCAGGCGAAGACCCATTGAATCATGTGATGAATTTTCATCTATGGTGTTCGTCAAACACTCTTAATGATGATTTGATTCGGCTTCGCCTCTTTTAGCGCACGTTAACTGGTCCGGCACCAAAGTTGTATATTGAACTACCTAGAGCTTCGTTTGATAACTTCAGTACCCTAGCCACAACCTTTTTAACCCATTTTCAGTTACTTATCAGGTACGAAATAGGAATTGAGCTGCTTACTGATTTCAAACAAACGGTAGCCACTCACATATCCGATCATATTCATGAGTGGCGGCGTCGTCGTAGAATGGTAAAAACATATGTTCCTGATCAGCTATTGGCTGAATGGTTTATTAAGTCACTGTTACCCGCCATTACAGAAGATGTGGCAAAGGGAGGAGTCGCCACTGAAGAGCAACTTATTGCTTGTACACAATATCTAGACTTGATCTATACTCAGTCTGGCACGCTTTACAATAAAATCCCTGACGCTCCTAGACCAGAATTCTCCATTCCTCTGCCTCCTAAATCAAACAAAGACTCTCATGATGGCGATGGTGTGATAGGTACAACAAGCACTAAAACCGCAAAGGCCACATTGAAAAAGGTGCACACAATTTCGAGTCAAGATGAAAATAAGGAACTTCTAACCTTGGAAGTAAATGTCATGTCAGCAGACAAAGGCAAAGAACCCAAACAGCCAGGAGGCAAGAAGAAAAAACAAGGGAATAAGAAAAACCAGGGAGACTCATCTGCTAGAAAATCTTCTGCGAACCCTTTTGGGAATGCGAAACCCAAAAATCCATGCAGTATATGTGACGAGGGTCACTGGACCAAAGAGTGTCCATATAAAGAAGAACTTAGAAAATTCTTCAAAACTTAAAAAACTTCGGCTATACTGACGGATCAATTTCCAAACCCAGGAACAAATCTGGTTGCTAGCGAAAATGCTTCCCCATCCCAAGTGCTAATGTTGTCAGCCTCGAAGCAATTGAATGATTCTCTTATAACGACAAGGAGTGAAGATTATGAGAATCCACAGATGTTGAACAACAAGGATAATGATCAACCTAGTAGTTCAACAATGAATTCAACAGAAGTCGTGCCACCCATGATTCCTGAATTAACAATAAAACTCCCAAAGGTAGTAGTACACAAATTGACGTTTAATCCTCATGCCTGAGCAGCACAGCACTATAATATAGTGGAGGATTAGCTCAATCTCCATCCGCGATGTCAACTCTTGAAATACTGCAAAATTGCCCCTCCCAAAACCAGGCTTTATTATCAGCAATAGGTGGGATTGACCTAATGGATTCCAATCTTGTATCTTTTAATCATAAAGGATACGACCCTCAGTTACCAGCTCAACTAGCTTTCCTCATTCAAGTGAAAGCCCTCAACAAAACTGTTCATAGAACAATTATTGATGAGGGGGCATCAACATGTATCATGTCGATGAGTTGCTAGAAAGCTTTGGGGTCTCCGTCTTTGTCACGATCATCAACAACATTAAAAGCATTTGGTGGATGAACATACACGCCGTATGGGATACTAAGTAACTTGCAAGTCGAACTGGGGGCAAAACAGTAGAAATCGATGTTGAAGTCATCGATGGGAATCTTGATTACAACATCCTACTGGGAAGACCCTAGATATATGCCATGGCAGCTGTTGTGTCGACCTACTTTAGGAAAATTGAATTTCCTTCCCAAGGAGGAATTACAGTCATCGACCAACAAACTTTTCTCCCCAACAGTTCGCAAGCTATGGGAAACATTTTGATGATCCATGGAAGTCCTAGCATGCTTCATAATATCAGAGTAGGCCTTATAAAAGACCCTATGCTAATGTGAACTTTTACCTTACCACCTCCTACGAATTTGGCGAAAGTGGCTAATGTAGGAACCTGCAATATGATATCTTCCATTCAAAGGATGTCAGAAAACGATGTTAAAATGGATCATTCGCAGGTTTTGCCTCTAACCCCACTAGAAATATTATAGCAATCAATGTTCTTAGCATGGGTGGCAAACCAGAATCAGTGCTTGTCAAGTGTTTGGATATATAGGTCTAAGGAATATGGCACCCCTTCAGATCCTTGGTCGCGAGTACACTCTACAGACGAAGGAATCATTCAATCAATGATGATTGATGGGGCACCATGGGAAGATTACCACCATCGTTCCCATCTTCTGACATGGAAAGAAGATAATTCCAGCGACCAAAACCATCCTTCAGTATTTAACTTTCCGATGAATACTATAAACACAGTGGATTCCGAGAGAAACCTATCCAATATCGCAGAGACTATTGCCACAAATATCTAGACCAAAATAGATGTTGTAGAGAACATTCATGTTGGTAAATCTTGTTCTTCTTCTGAACTAGAAATATATAACACTCTCTTTCGCGAGTTTAGAGATGTATTTGCTTGGTCATATGATGAAATGCCAGGTATCAACTCGAGCATAGTTGAAAACGAGATTAAGATATATCCAGATGTCAAACCGATACGATAGCGGCTAAGGCAGGTGCACCCCAAGAAAGTCGTTGCCATCAAGGCGGAAGTTGAAAAACTCCTCCATGCTAGTTTCATTTACCCCGTTCCTCTAACCAATTGGGTATCGAATATTGTTCCTGTGATGAAAAAACAAGGAACGATTAGAGTGTGCGTCGATTACATGGATGTAAATCAAGCTTGTCCGAAAAACAACTACCCTACACCCTTTATCGACCAGATAATTGATGAATGCGCCGGATGAAAAATCTTTTCATTTATTGATGGATTTTCCAGGTATAATCAAATAAATATCCGCCCACAGGACCAGTCAAAGACTGCATTCATTTGTCTATGGGGCACATTCGCATATCGCAAGCTACCCTTTGGTTTGAAGAACGCAGGGGCAACGTTTTAGAGAGCAATGAACTATGCTTTCCATGACATCAAAAACATTGTTCAACCTCATCTCAATGATCTCCCAGCTCATTCGTGAAATCAGACCGATCATCCACGCAATTTGAGAGCAATATTTCTACATTGTCGACACTACAAGATAAGACTCAATCTGCACAAATGTGTGTTTTGTGTCTGTTCTGGTCGTTTACTTGGATTTGTTGTCTCAAAGGATGGCATTCGTCTCAACCCTTGCAAGGTTCAGGCAATCATCAATTTGCCTCCACCTTCAAGCCTGCTTCAGATTCAAAAACTCCAAGGGAAAGCAAATTTCCTCAGGAGGTTCATTCCAAATTATGCTGAACTAGCTAAAAGTTATACTCGTATTTTGAAAAAAGGATGTACCCTTCATTTGGGACCAGGTCGCGCAAGCCTCCTTTGATGCTTTAAAGAAATCTCTAATACAAGCATCATTAATGTATGCTCCTGATTATCAAAAATAGTTTAACCTGTATCTAGCTACAGCAGATACGACCATAGCAATGGTTTTATTTCAAGAAAATAATGGAATTGAACATCCTATATATTATTTAAGTTGAAACTTAAATGATATGGAAATGAAATACTCCTACGTTGAAAATCTCGCTCTCGCGGCTATTCAAGCGATACAGAGATTTCGACCCTACGTCCTCTTCAGGAAAACTACCATTTTATCAGATTGCAACCCCATGACTTATGTATTGTCGCGACAGTTGCTGGTGGGAAAATATTAAAAATGGATAGCAATTCTACAAGAGTTTGATTTGGAATTCAAAAAATCCAAATCAAAGAAAGCCCTTGTATTCGTGGAGTTACTATGCGATCTCCCATCGTCGTCCAATGATGCTACATCTGAAAAAAAAATCATGGATGAAAATTTGTTTATGATATCTTGAAGCGATCTGTGGTATGGAGATATAATACTTTATCTCGAGACAAAACATATAAGTCTAATACCTCTCGCTCCGAACAATGGCGTATTCGATACCAAGCAAAAGACTACGTGATCGTCGGTGATACTCTTTACCATCGTGGTATTGATATAGTTTTGCGGAGGTGCCTCACCCTTAAGGAAGCCGAAAAAGTCCTGAATGACTATCATTCATGCGCGTGTGGGGGGCATCAATCTGGTTATGCTATGACGCAAAAAAAAATTACGAGCAAGATACTTCTAGCCAACAATGTTCAAAGATTGCATAACCGCAGTTAGAAGTTGTCATGCTTGCCAAATTTTCGATAGCAAAACTAGAAGACCACCCGCACCACTGCAACCAGTAGTAGTTTTTGGGCCATTCACCAAATGGGGCATATATTTCATGACATGTAACCCCACCTCGACTGGGGGGCATGGGTACATAATAGTCGCCGTGGAATATTTTACCAAATGGGCCGAGGCGATGCCTACATTAAACAACAGCAGAGAAATGGTTGCCCTTTTCTTTTTCAATCACGTAGTCTCCAGATTTGGTGTTCCACAGACCATAGTCACAGATCATGGATCGCATTTTCATAATCACATGATGGTTGAGTTGGCTGCCAAATTAGGACCATCCCACGACAGCTCTACTCTGTACTATCCACAAGCTAACAGACAAGTTGAAGCAATCAACAAAGTCCTAAAGCGCATGCTGCAAAGGATGATTGGGGTCCACAAACGGGATTGGCACCTAATCCTATACTCGGCCTTGTGGGCATACCGGACATCGTTAAGAAATGCAACTAGATTCACGCCTTTTCAATTAGTGTACAGTCTGGAAGCAATCTTACCGGTTCAATGTGAAATCTCGTCCCTCAAACTCGCAGTCGACCTTCTCCCCGGAACCTCAGAAGAAGAGACTCGTTTCTTGGAACTAATCCACTTTGATGAAACCCGTCGTGATGCAGCTTCGGCTAACGAGGCTCATAAGAAATGAGTCAAAGCACAGTTCGACAAGAATGTCAAACCTCGCGTCTTCTCAGAGGGTGACCTGGTTTTACTTTATGACCAGGAATCCGATAAATTGGGAGTAGGGAAATTCAAATCGTTATGGATGGGTCCCTATATTGTTAAAAGAGTATTAACAAAAGGAGCCAATGAGTTGATGGACTATGATGGGATTCCACTGACACAACCTTGCAACGGGTTGTACCTCAAGCGTTACTATGCTTGATTTCGCATAGTAATCCTCGTGCTTTTGCTACATTTTTGTTTTTGCCAAGAGCATTTAATTTGGTTAATTAATCCACTTTTTGCATTCATTGCAAATGTTGAACCTACTGGAATCGTTCGTCAGACATGCCGACGGAGCAAGTCGTAGTTCGCGGAACCTCTCTTCTATGGAATGGGCCATTTTCAATCCCTGCGGCGAGTTAGTAAGTTTCAAAGGAGTGCGTATTGGTCGGTATACGAACAATATCGTTGAGTATAGTGCATTGATAGAACTCCTTTCTGATGCCATCACACATGGCATATGCCGACTTGTCCTCGGGCTAGACTCACAGCTCGTCATTCTACAACTCACCGACATCTATGCTGTATGAAATCCAGCTATCTATCGCATGTTCCTAAGGGTCAAAATTTTGGAAAGACAGTTTGATTTCACCCAATATCAACATATTTTCAGAAGTTTAAACACATTAATAGACTCATTGGCAAATTATGTGCTAGATAGACATTTGCGACATTTATAAAAAGAAGCATCACATCAATATATGCACCAGGATTATGTAACATAACCAAAATAAAGCTCCGAAAATCAAAAATATATTCCATAACTGTTTATAGTCTGTACATAATTTTCTGTAACCAAGACAAAATTGGTCAAATGACCCAAAACTCAAAATGCTAGGGGGCACCCTAGTCTAATGATGTTGGTGATAACAAGTCACCGCCTGTACAATCATGCGTAAGAGTCGAGTCCATCGACTCGGCATTCTGGTAGTGTGTCACTCAAACTAGTTGAACTAGGCCAACATCTGCATGAGCACATGAGTTTTGATTATTCTTGATCATAAGAATATAAGAAAATTATAAACAATGATGAACAGAGATATGGTCAAAAGAATTACCCATGGCACCCCACTGCTCACCAACTGGCAGCACCAAATCTGGATCACCTCGGAAATCCATACCAGTATATGGGAACCTAGTATAGACCATCTCCTGACAGTCAAACCACTCGAAGAAGGTCTCAAAAAAATAAATTTGGGGTTGACCAGCGTGCCGAGACATGAGATCGACCCATCTCTGCATACGTGGTTCGGTCGGTGGAGGTAGGCCAAGTGAAATGTACTGTGGCTTCATCAGTGGGATTCTCTCCAAGGCGAAAGTGGTCAAAATAGAACCATAACCAGAGTTCTTGGATCTGCCGCTCTTCACCTTGGTCAATTGTTCCTTCATCATAGAAAGTACTGCATCACACCAATTGAACACCTTCGGTTTAAGGCATTCCAAAGCATAATGCATATAAGATCTGTTAGCTATGTGAAGAGCAGAACTACCAACCATTCTAGCAAAAGTAAACAGAATGGTCCACTAGGGCCGGTCAGTTACATCTCAGATATTGATCTTGTTGTCCACACTCAGCTGAGATCCCTCTCTGAAATGCCAGTGAATGTACTCCCTCACGGACTCACCCCCACGGGCGGAGCCTGATAATGAGAGAGGGGCACCATGCCTCGATAAATCAGTCAGAAAATAAATGTCCACCACTGTCAGGGGATCAATTTGTCCCTAATCTGGAATACCTAGTTGATAGGATCCCAGCCATTGAGGAAATAATGCAACAAACTGATTTGTTGCCTCATGCTAGAGATACGAAAAAACTTCAACAGGCCACAGTTCTGTAATGCAGGTACTGTGCCCGGATCATGTAAAGCAACAGCATCCTCTTCTTCATGCTCGCGTTCTCAGCGTGTAACAACCATTTTCTCCGATGAATCTCTTGAAAACAAACAAGGGAAGAGTCAGGATCTTCATTTGGTGAAAACAAGAAAAAATTTCGTGAGGAAACTATGTGAAAACTTTCCTCCCTGCGTCCATCGCACCCCAGCAAGTGTACTAGGAGTAATGCATACTGACTAGTCAGTGGAGATATCAGTATGCATCGCACCTTTCGACTAAGGAAGGGTGCAATGATCCTAGGGTGAGTTCTTCAAATCCCAGGGGCTCAGCAGGGCAATGGAATAAGCTCAAAATCCAAAATGAAAGGCATGTAATGAAAGAGCACAAGTTTAGCTCTTACGTGGTCCGAATGGCATCGAGAATTGTCCACAGAATCTACCGGAATCCGCTGGTGAAAATCATGGGGGAAAAGCACCTCTAGAGCTCCAACAAACCAAATTCAAATGAAATGGTAAAATGAGAGGTGAAATTCACTTTTAATTTACTATGCATGTAATTCAAGTAAAATATTAGTGTTTTTAACTCATTTATCAAGCACATGTTTTCATTTTTAATTGGTTTGATGAAGCAAATAAACAGGTAATACAATATTTGAAATAACAAAATGGTAAGGGTGAATCAAAAACTCAATGACCATCATGGCGAGCAATGTTGTCGCAGAGTTCAAGCTCGTTAAAAAATAAACTCTCCACGAGAAGTTTTAGTGCATAGTTCAAGCTCATTAAAAAATAAACATAAGTCATGAGCAAATGTTTCCCCCGGCATTTAAGCTCATTAAAAAATGAACTGGTAAATAACCATTGTGAATGCCTTATCGCCAACTTTTTAGCCTTGGTCGTGTTCTCGCCATCACCTCCACTATGTTTTTAGCCGATCATTCACCCCCATATGATTATTTACCCCTTCGAGGAACATCTGCGAAGAGTGATTCTGCTAGCCATCCTTGTAACACTACTGTGATTGGAAAATTCCAAATCTTACCTGGAATCAGCTGCTACCTAAAACCATCACTCGTTCCTCGAAAACGAGTCTTCTTTAAGCTCTTTTCACCTGACTCGTAAAGTATGAAAATATTGCCGAGAAATTGGCCTCTCTGGCTCGTTAAAAGGCATCGGAAGTGCTATGCCTCCTCTAGATTTTAATCTTTTTGTAGCTGAGGGATTATTACACAAAAATATTGAGCGCTTGTCTTGTTTGGCTCATTAAAACTATCGAAAATTCATCCCTTTTGTATTATTTTACACTTTTTCGAACTTAAGGGATTATACAACGAAAAATAATCTTTGGAGTCTTCTTTTCATTTCTTTCACACTCTCTAAAATTGAAAGAGACCGAGCTATCCTTGTCATTAAACTCGTTAAAACCAAATAGGGACAAACTCATCCAAATGGATGAGAACAAGTTTCACTATCACTAGGCTCGCTAAAATATAGTGACACGTTCGCCCGAAGGGCGGATTATAGAACAAGCATATGTTATCCTCCTCAAGCTTGACAAAAATAAAGAGGTACTGGTCAGCATTGACTGGGGAAAATTGGGAAGAAAACTTGAAAAAACTTTATTGGTAGCAAGTCGCTCTTGAACATGACACTTTCCTTCCGCATCCATGCTGGGTTGGGTTGTTCTATTCACTGGTCTTCACCATTGGTCTGTCACACCATCCATATTTGGGGTTAACGCTACCAATCCATCATTAGCATCGTCGATATGTTCAAGAGAAGTCATTCAGACAATTTTCCTATGTCTCACCCACTGTAATACATTCATGCTTCATTCCTTCATGATCGCCACCCTAAACCTTGTCTTGTCAGTTTGTTTTCACCTCCAAAATCATTTGCTTCATTCCGTGTCATTGATGTATGATTCATTAAGGCCCTCCTGCGATGGGTCACTTCTTGTCGACATCAACTCATCCAAGAAGTTGACTTAGGAACAACCCTTTCAGTACTTTGAAGCTTGCATGCCTCAATGGCAAGTTTCTCACTTTCGGCGATAGGTTTACATCAATGGCCTTGGACCAAGAGATTTTACATGGTGTTCGACACCAAGTCCTTTTTCACACCACGTAAATTGTATTGTAGTACCTTGAGGCTCATTTTCATTATTGGTGATTCCTCTCGTGCCTGTTAAAAGCTTACATCATTGGCTGGTAATCAGGCGATGTCTTTCCATGTTCAACTCCAGAATATTTTTCACATGGATCGACTTGCACTCCGAGTGAAGATTGAACAAGTTTTGAAGACCCCGGATCTAGTTTCATCCATTGGGGTTGTGATATATTCAGGAATATAAAAACATCTAGTGTACATCATTTCCGAACAGATGATCATCCAAATCAAAGGATGATGAGTCCATATCATCAGTCTGTCACACAGACGATTGTCTGCCCTATGTACATGAAAATGAATTTATAAAGCTGAGCATGGGAATGCCCACCTCAGCTAGAACATGAAAAAATGTTGTCAAAATAATGTATTGTATTGTATCTTATTACAGGTCACTTCCCAGCTCGGAAAAACTTCAGATCCTCATAGTAAAGCATTTCACCTGACATCAAAAAGACTAATGACCTCATGCTTTAGGGGGAAACTGTTATAGACATTTCTGGGCACTTCAACCCCAATCATAAATGTCCATAAACTGAGGGCTCCTAAGTCCCTAAAAGTGTTGCTTCTCTGCCTAAAGGAACAAGGTCAACTGATTACATCATCTCCCAGAAGTTCTCCATTGTAAACTGCTCATAAATGGTTAAACCTGGACCATACTGAAGCTCAATGCAGAGGGTACGATGCATATCACCTTCCCCATGTACAAGGTGCGATGCATACTGATTTTCTCCTCTGTAGGGTGCGATGGTCGGGAATGGACAAATGGCAAGGACAAAAAT
>APFE030785881.1:246711-273699 GCA_000404065.3 Pinus taeda | reverse complement strand
CTTGCTCAAGGATGACATTGGGTTAGAACAATTGGTTGTAATCCTCTTTGCTATTCTTGATATTAATAAAGCTATTCACGTTTTCCTCCACATTCTTGTATGTTTGATGATATATGCATTTGTGTGGTCAATACATATCTGGTCCTATATTGCTTATGTTTGTAGATCTTTGTTCTTCGATAGTATTATGCTGCTTTGATTCCATAGGTGCTCTTTGACGCTGGGTAGACGAAGAAGAAGAGGCAAAGATCTATCAGAAAGGAGAGGAACCAGGCAAGGAACCAAGTATAAGACTGAGGTTGGTGTCCTTTGTTCCCCTCTTATCTACTTCTCATAAAGGAAAGCAAAATTAGTTTTAACTTGTTTGTTTCTAAGATAGCTACCAGTCTCAGTGGGATTAGCAGCTCTAAGTGGACACTATTCCTAATAACACTTAGAAACAAACAAACTAAAACTACTTTCACTTTCCTTTATGAGAAGTAGATAAGAGGGGAACAAAGGACACCAACCTCAGTCTTTCACTTGGTTCCTTGCTTGGTTCCTCCCCCTTCTGATAGATCTTTGCTACTCCTCCTTCGTCTACCCATCTTCAAAGAGCACCTGTGGGACCAAAGTAGCATAATACTATTGAAGAATAGAGATATAAAATCATAAACAATACAGGACCAAATATATATTGACCACACAAATGCATATATCATCAAACATATAAGAATGTGGAGGAAAACTTGAATAAATTTTTCAATATCAAGAATAGCAAAGAGGATTACAACCAATTGTTCTGACCTAGTGTCATCCTCTCAGCATGAAAGCCCTTCTTCACCTCATGAAAAGCTTAGATCACCCAACACTATGATGTTGCACCAGGAAACCAACAGCACTTCCTTACAAGATAAAAGATCCCAGCCACTAACCTCTGGATCGCTAGGATGAGGGATCCATATATAGATATTTGCAGAGGTGTGACTTAGCTCTATGTTTTTTATTAGCGTCATTCCACTGATAGTTCTTGGCTCCACTTGGAGATTTCATTGATCTCTTACTCATCCCTGGGCGAATTCTGAGAGGCAAGTGTCAGAGGAGAAGTTTCTGGAAGATTCCATGATCATCCACCTTGCAAACTGTCTCTTCCATGTGTCTTCTCTCGCCCATCACACCCTATAGAAGGGCTTTCCAGTATGCATCACAGTTTTTACTCTGAGCAGGTGCGATGCATCGCACCCTCTGCACTGGGCAGTTTGTATGGCCCAATTTTGACCAATTCTGAGCAATTTTTTGTGGAGAACTTCTGGGAGATGACGTAATCAGCTGACCTTATTCCTTTAGGGTGTGAAGCAACACTTTTAGGGACTTAGAAGCCCTTGGTTTACGGACATGTATGATTGGGGTTGCAGTGCCCAAAAATTTCTATAATAGTGTTGCATCCTCTTCATGCACAGATGCATGCTCAAGCTTGACCATTTTCACATCACCCCAGTATTAAAATCTTAGGGATTTTGCACCAAGCACCACTAGAATTATTTAGGGTGATGTCATCAACCCTTATCACCAGGGCGATGTCATTAACCCTTATCACCGGGGTGATGTCACACCCTCTATGTGGCTCCCCTCTATGAATGCCACATATCACTCAACCACATGCCTTTTGGCTCCACCAAAACCATAATTATAAGTGACATAGACCTTGCCTCCCAATTCGGCGTGTCCTACCTCACTAGCCAGGGGTTTCACTATGTCCTACGATGTGTGGTAAAATGCATTTTCTGTTATAACTAATTCAAGGTCCTCCAACTTGATACGTTGAATTCCTAGCCACCAACCCCACTATGCCATGTCATTCTGACAATAAAATATTGTGAGTTTCCTCGTTAGCTTCCCTTCAAAATCTCTAGGGAAGTTCTTCTGGGGGTCCATTCGATGGTGACAAAATATGTTTAGAAATGAATGGTCAAGATTCAACAAGATTTTTCCCTACCGAGGAACCCACAATGCAACATCACCTCACTAATTAAATCTCGATGATTTCTGAATGTTCCTCCATTTGAAACTTCTGGGAGAATTCTTTTTGGGTTACATGGATGATGCTAGTACTCCCACAATATCTAATTGCTTAGAGATCTCTTGCATGCACATCCTTGGTCATGACACCTCACCATATGGTTCATTAGGAAGCCCACTCTTTCTCTCCTTCAACTAATGAAATGTAACCCTCACGACATGTGTGTATATTCATTTGGGTTTATTCAAACTCGAGGGTCGAACCCTTAATGTCTTATGTCTCAACCCTACATGGCCATATATATATATATTATATATAATATATATATTATATATATAGATATATAAGTTGCATACACATGCATGTTATTCTTCCTAAGCTTAGTAGTGATAACACAAGGTCTGAGAGCCAACATTTCAACTATATAATAAACTAAACATATATCTAGCCATTCATTCATACTTAAGCCCATTGGACCAATTTCAAGCTCATAATAGATTAGTGATATACTGGTCCCTTTGGTTGGTAATACACATAAAACCAAAGCATGATAACATATAAGGGTTCATTCATTCACTCAAGAAACATAATGTTGGGAACGCCATTCCCCAAGGACAGTTTTGGGGATAAAATCCCATGTTTTGGGTCAATGTTGTAATTAAATTGTAAAGTCTCCACATTTTGTGGTTGTGGAGCATGAAGGTGTCATGAGTCATAAAGGGTTGTCCACCCTTATTTTGTAAAGTGTAAATTCGGTTGTAAAGATCCACCCATGGTCCACAAACCATGGGATTGTATGAAAAGATCCAATTAAGTAAACTCTAAGTAGTTTTAGAAGCTTTTAGCAAAAAATGGTGTGAAGAATATTGATAGGGAAGTCTAAGTTCCAGGTCTTAGAATAGGTAGAGGCTCTACAGCTGAGTGCATAACGGCCTAGGGTAGAACTCCATAGCTAAGTGTGTAGACCCTTGCTGTTGTGTGCATAGGGTGGGTAGAGTCTGTAATGTCTGAAGATATCAATAAAGAGAAGTATTCTACAATTTCTATGTATTTATTTCCTGTTAATGCATTTGGTTATATTGTGTTTTGAGTTTAATTTACAATGTTCATGTGATGCAAAAATGTATGTAATTATGTTGTTTAATTGAATGTAAGTAAGATATGTTTTCATGGTGCTAACTGTGGTTTTTTAGTAAGATAAGTGGACACCTAAGATAACATGGGAATTTGTATAATACGTTGTCATAGCAGAGTGAAAGTACCTGGGATGCAAGTTAGGGTTGCACAAAGGTCAATTGTACTCCTTCGCGGGGGTACTAAAGGCCAGAATAAAGGGCTAGACTGACAGAGCCCTAGAACTTAATGAGCTATGTGAAAGCAGTAATAGAGGGTATAGACTGACATCATGACCATACTGCTTCCAGTGAGACTTCGATCCGCGCTTCGCAGGCTGATGCCGAAAGGGCCAATAGTGTAGGGATTTGTTTGGCCATCTAAAGCAAAACCTACATCAGGCCCCATGCAGGCAACAAATGGTTCCGTTTCTGGGACCCAGAATCTGCATAAGAGATGTGTGATGTCATATAATTGGGATCCAACTAAGAAAGAGATCAAAGACTGGTTGGATAGAAAGATCCACGAATTCATAGTGTAGGAGAATAGAAATTCTTCACTAATAAAGGAATAGTGGCTGGATAGGTACTTATATACAGAAATTCACGAGATCTTTTTATGTTCCTTTCTAGTTGAGTTATACCAGTGGATCGCGAAGCTAGCAGATAGCCAAGGAAGGTGGAGACTTGACAGTCCTATTGTTTAGACCTCATAGTTAGTACAAAGACTGGGAGCCTCTGAGGATAAGATTATCCGTGCTGTCAATCATTGGCTCGATCGCATCATAGGAGGATTTGTGACTAAATTTGTGGTTGATACCTCAGTTAGCTACAACGAGGTGGAGTAGTGATTTTTCAAAGGTCACGAGGTAAGTACTTGAAGTCTTTGAATACTTGGATTAAGATGTTATTGTGCAAAAAACAAGTTATGCAGCTACCTTGATGTTTGGAGCTATGTGAAGCAAAAAGCCTTATAGGAACGAAGGAAGAAAGGGTCCTGAATATAGTCCATTGATTTCACCTCCATTGGGTGATGAAGAGGGAGTAACATAGGCTTCTTTGTGAAGTGTAATTCAGTTAATAAAACAAGGATTCCCATGACTACCACCTCCGCCCACACCACCTCCAACTCCACCACCATCACCTGCAACCTCACCCACACCACTACCCCATCCACCACAGTTGAGCATGGAAAATTTAGTGAAGTTTCCTTTGTTTAAAGCCCTGGAAAATGAGGACCTAGACCAGTTTTGGTTAATTTTGAAAGTTGTATGGGAAGCTCAGGGCATTACAGATGATCACATGAAGAAGGCAACATTGGTTAGTGTTTTGCAGGATCACGTGCTAACCTGGTACATCAAGTACTCTAATGATAACCCAAATGTTGGGGTGGTGAACATCCAGACTACGCTAAATAAAGAGTTCAGTAAGCCCAAATCTGAGGCACAATCGATTGTGGGGTTCAAAGAAATCACAATGAAACCAAGAGAGACACCTTGGGAATTGGTTCAGAGGTCGAAGTGTAAAATACGTGAAGCTAATATGAACTTAACAGATGGACAACACTGCGAGTGGTTTGTGGCTTCGCTCCTACCACCTAAGGGTTGCACTGTCACAACAAAATATTGTGACCTAGGAAGAGGCCTTGGAGAATGCAATGAGACTGCACAAAACTCTGATGCAAGATCTGAATCTGGGGTTTAGCAGATCCATGCGCAGTTGCAAAATATTTGCCTTGAAATGTAAATTCTGAAGCAATATAGAATGGTTTGACTGGAGGTGTGTGAAGAGGTATGGTGCCTGAAATATAAAGGTCAGGGGCATGATAAAGCCCATTTCCCGATCTTTTTGAACTATATTTAAGGAGGAGGACTGATGACTTTGATACTGGAAGCTCAAGTAGGATGAAGCGCGGGGTCTACATTGTGGTGCGCTATATGTCAGGTAATAGGAAAACATACAATGGATAACTGGAATTTGCTGCAGAAGTTTGAATAAACACCACAACAATTGTTTTGGAACTTCTACAGATTGGTAGTTCATGATGAGCACAACTACAGAAGTCATGAATTGATGATGGACAGAACACTCGCCTATAAGGTTCAAGCGGAAAGGCAGCCCCCTAACCAGAGCATAGGGCTAGTGCATGTTCAGTCAATTTAGTGTCCAAAATTGCTACATAAATTATCAATCTGGGTATTGTAAACTGATGAAGTGTAGTGCACTATACGTGCTAGATGACCCTTCTTACCTCACTATTTTTGAGTTTATGCTTGTTTTGGGGTTTTTCTCTTTTGATTCCTAATGTTCTGCAATGTAATCTACAAAATCTTAATCTACTGCTACTAAGTATCTAGAGAAATGAAATGAGAGCTAAAAGTGCTTTAAGCCAGATTTGGAAGTAAAACTTTAAACAAGAAAATGAAACAAAGCTTCTCTTCTTTCTATTATTATTGTTTCCAAAACATGAACTGAGAGGACTTAAAATTACTATCTACTCAATTACAAAACCAAAGTTTAAATGAGAAAATAATATTGCAGCTATCTATGATAAACCAAAAATGAAATACTGGAAATAATATTACCACTACTGTCTAATCTATTGTAGAATCAAAACTCAATTAACAACTAAAGATGGAATTGTAGTTGAACTAAGTGAAAAACTATAATTGAAAATGAAGTTGCAACTATTTTATTATGAAAGCAAGGCTAGATGAAGTATTTTTGTCACTCTACTACACAATTTAGGGAGAACTACCTCCTTGTGATACTATTTTGAGAGGTTTCATTTTTCATTATTCTATGAAAAGTAAATATAAAAATGCAGAGAAAGACTCATTCATAAATGAAACATTTCACCACTTAGTTTTAAGATTAACCATCAACTCAAAGGGCTTTTGGAAATATTCATTATAACATGAGTTACTAAACTAATAAGAAAATGGCATTGAACAGCTTAATTCAAAATCTAAAAAAACTAATGAATAAAAAATGAAATGAATCAATTTATGCTACTGACATCAACTTAAAGCTATTGGTAAGAAACTAGAAAGTAGTGTAAACCAAAGAACTATTATATGCTGAAATAAAACTACTCTGAGTTAGTGAAAAGATGACACAAGCTGCATTATAAATAGAGTTAGAAAATGATTATAGACACTATGGAAAAACATAGTGAATCTACAACTGCACTATGAAAGACAAAATAGAAATAAAATGTACCCTTGACCACGTAGGGGCCCTCTGCAAAGGTCTCGGATTATAAGCACTCAATTAATACACTAGCAACGCTTCAGGTATCCATTGAAAACAGAGTCTTTATATTAAAATAGAGAAATAAGTTATTCAAACTACAAAGTGGAAATCTAAACTATTACATAAGCAAAAGCTTGAACTTGTTCTGCGTTCTACATGTTGATATTTATAGAGAAATATACAACTGTTTTGAAGAGAGAAATCAGTGCAAACAAAACACGTAGACAGGCAAGTATGTGGAATTATTGTCACTAGTTGCTTGGAAACATAAATCTATGGTAGTGGTTGTTACATTCTGTTTGTGCAGGTGGCACATGAAGTCCATGGTCTCAAGAGACTACTTCAGATCCTATCACTAAGAAATGTGTGCAAAATAGAGTCATGTTTTCCATAGGTTTTTATGGTTGAGTTCCCTTTGACCGGAGTCCTCATAAATCTAGGCCAGATGAATAGCATACAATCCATGCTCTGATGTTTCCCAAGCTACCCATGTAATCCTTTTCCTCTCTTGACACCTGGAACCTACAAAATGGTGGAAATGGCTATGGAATAGCCAATTCGCTGCAGAATGTGGCTGCGTTCCATAGCTGAAAGACAAAAACCTATTCTTGACACCTGGAACCTACAAAATCGTGGAAATGGCTATGGAATAGCCAATTCGCTGCAAAATGTGGCTATGTTCCATAGCTGAAAGACGAAAACCTATTCAAATAGCAAACATAATAGTATAACATGTAAATCACTGAAATATACTCCTTGAGGTAATGTGTAATGGTTTTTTTTATGATAAGGATGCATTTTTCATGGAAAGCAAAGAAAGAAGAATGAGAAAGTTGCTTAAGGGAAAGGCAGTTTTGGAACTCAACATACCCCCGCTGCGAGACTATTGCATGTCCCCATGCAATCAAAATTTTGAACTCCCTCCTACTGCGATTGCTCTGAGACTTCAGCCAAAACATCCAACCTCTTCTTGCTTTTCTTTGTTGCCACTACCATCCTAGGCTTCGTCGTGAGAAATGTATAATTGAGGTTAATGAGAGACCTATTTAGCTTCTTGCTTTTCCTTTTTAGTTTTTTGTTCTTCTTGTGCCATAGAACCAAATGAAGCATAGTGTTATCATGGATAATCTTATCCAACTTGTTTTGTTCTTTTAAGGCTTCATTTTTCCTCTAGATGTACCTATTTAGAACCTCTAGCTCATAGACTTCCTGCTTAAGTCAGCTAATCAAATTCTCTTGTGATGTGGTTGGCTGCTCAGGATTGGATGAAGTTCCTTGATCCACTGATGTATTCTCTTTCTCTAGTGACTCAATGTAATCATAAATTTGTTGTTGGATTGGATCAATTCCTGGAGAGGTTCTCTTTGGGCTGCTTTCAAAATTTTGTTGAGGAGAGCGTTGTGGGCTCTGCTCATACGAGATATTGTCTTGGGACTGAGTTGGAGTTTCTTCCCCCAAATCTATGAACTGAGTCTCTTTTGATTTTTCTTTCTTCACTTTGCCCTTGAGTCTAGAAATTCTCCTCAAACTTTGGGAGCCTATGATTTCTTCCTCTATAACATGTATTATTTTCCCTTTCTCCTTCTCTTTCTTGAACTGATCCCTGATGTTGGCTAATATCTCGTAAAGTAATTGTTCATCCTCTAATGAAGGTTCAAGAGTATTTTCATGGATTTCCTCAACTTTTCTTTCATATTTCTCCTCCATTTTGTCTACTTTCTAATCTTTGTTAATGTTTCAGAGATGGGCTCTTCTTCACTGTTTTTCTATGTTGAAGTTTCAGGAGTGTTTTGAATGGTGAGATTGATTTTCCGTCTCGTACTTCTTTTTAAAGAACTTCCCTTAGGAAACTCTGGTGCATCTTGGAAAACGTTTCTGATCAAAAAGTTCTTCCATGTGTCTCCTACACTCTTTAAGTGATATTCAACTAAAATATTTACTATACCATGGTGATTAAGATTGGTTTCTATGGCTTCCATTTTCTTCTGAACAATAGTGGCCATTATCCTCAAACTATTCAATAGGAAAAATGGGAGATTGAGGGTTCTGTTTTCAAGAAAATTCATCAACATTATTATCTGATATACATACATGGAACCAAATCTTCCCTCACATGTAATACATTTTTGCAAAATTAATAACATGCTACTCTATTTACCCTTAAGTGAAGAGATGAGAATTCCTTTCCTAAAAACTAAAGTGTCCATACCTAGATTTTGGAGAATGACTTTCCAAGTTTCATCATGGAATTCTTTATTCTTGAACCAAATCTCTCCTACTCTTGGTAGACCGGCTGCTTCAGCAATAAAAGACTCAGTCACTATAAACTTTATGTCACTAATCTCCACGTCCATTCCATCAAACAATCTAGCAAATGATTTGGTGATTTCTTTATGGTGATCATCAAATTTCTTAATCAAACTCAACCAACCAGCTTTCTTCAACATTCGTTTCAACTGAGAATAACCTTCCATGTACTTCACTCCTATGGGTTCAATTCTAACAATAAGACCCATCACTTCTATTCTGTGCTATTCTTCAAAATTCCCTTCATTGTCTGAGAAATGAATTGACTGTGTAAAGAAGACTGTGTATATGTCAGTGGAACAACTGGTATATGGAAGCAAAGATAGCTATGGATATGGGGATGGAATGACAAAGGCTATGAGAATGAAATAAAATGGTTGTACATATAGGGTATAAAAAATAGAGAAGTTGTATGCATGAAATACATGAAAATAGAGTGTGCAGAAGATATATGAAATGTAGTGGCTGCACACATAAACTATGTGAAAAACAGAGTGACTACTATACATAGAGAATACAAAAATAGAATGACCATGTGATCAATGTAACAGAGTGTTGTATAGATAAGAAGGCTGTGGAAGTATAAGAAGAAACTCGGTGTAATAAATGAACAATAGGGTTTTTAAGAGTCGTATTCAAGTGGGTTATGTCATGAATCTAACCATTTAAAAGGTGTGTTGGAGACGTACAATTAAGTACAAGTCAAAAACAGATATTGCATCATTAGACCATTTGGAATTAAAGTCGGAAGGTTTGGTGGAATCATCACGGCAACCAAATCTCATAATGATAAATCAAGGAATAGTGTGATTATACAAGTTATACAATCTATGTTTTGTATTTCTTTTTGAAATAAGTTTTTGTTCTTACCTCTAGAACCATACCTTCCACTTGCTAATCTTTTTTTGTTTGCTTCCTCAGGTGCTTAGATGTGATAGCTCTTCAAAAGTTGTTCTTTCCTCTATTACCTGCATATGAAATTTATTATGAACTCGCCTCTTTATTCTTGAAATGATGATCAAACTATTGCTGCAGAACAGGATTAGCTATGGAACAGGAACATCTATGGAATGTGAGAACAACTACAGAATGTAAAATAGAGAATAAAATATGACTTTATGAATGAATGAAATGGAGATGGTTGTGTGGGTGAATATATGACAAAATGAAAAAAAATGAAAAATGGAGATGGAAGAAATGCTAGAGAAGAAAAATTTCTTGGTGGAATATGGTAGTAGAGTGAAGTGAAACTTGTAGAAGTAAAACAGAATGAAATGAAATAAAACAATGATTTTTTCAAAATTCATAATAAGTCACCATTTTTTTGGAAAATATAGGGTGTAAAGTTTTCTGATTTTGACCCTATATTTTCTGTATAACCATGTAAATCAATGATTGGTTTTCAACCTTATAGTTTTTTTTTTTTTTAGATATGATGAAAAGAACAAAGACTAAGTTGGTGGAGAAGAAGGATTCTTCTTCACCAACTCCATTTCAGAATTATTTTGAAAGATATTGATGAACTCCTCCTTTGAGATTCGTTTTTGATAAATTTTCAACCTATGACCATTCATAAGGAGAGGAGTTTGATTCACATCTATTGTTTTGATTCTTACTACTCCATTACTGAAAACTTTTTCAATCTCATATGGCCCAAGCCAATGAGTTTGAAACTTTCCTTGAAAATCCTTAAACCTTGAATCAAATAATAGTGCCTAATCTCCCTCTTGAAACCTTTTGTCCTTGATGTATTTGTCATGCCACTTAGCCCTCTATTGCTGAACTAGACCAGTTGTTTGAAAAGCCTCTCGTTTTATTTCATAAATTTCATGTAACTGCTCCAGTCTATGCTTTTGAGCTTTTGATAAATCCATCCCCAACTGGACTGCCATCTTGAAAATTTTTACTTGGAACCCTATGGGGAACAGGACTTTCTTTCCATAAACAAGTTCATAGGGTGTATGTCCTATTCTGTTCCTCCATAGAGTTCTATAGGCCCACAAGGCTTCAATAAGCCTTTCTGCCTAATCTCTTCTATGTAGATGCATAGTCTTGGTGAGGATTCCTTCAATCACTTTATTTGTAGACTCCACTTTATTTTTGTACTCTTCCATAAGCCTCTCCATCATGTTAGATGTGAATTGATCTCCCTAATCTGTCATAATTTCTCTTGGAACACTAAAGTGAGTAAAAATATCCTAAAAAAGAAAACTAACTACAGATTTTTTTTCCTTAGCAAAAAGTAATGCTTTGGCTTCTACCCATTTGTTGACATAATCAGTGCATACCAGTATATACTTTTTCTACTTGGATGAAGGATTAATAGGTCCAATAAAGTCTAAAGCCCATTTTTCAAAGGTTCGATAAGTACCTGAGGTTGTAATGGAATTTCATTTAAGGAGGCAGGTTTCCCTACCCTTTGGCAGCTGTTGCACCTTCTGACATATTCTTTACCATCTTTGAAGATGGATGGCCAATAATATCCTAAAGAAAGGATTTTATAGGTTGTCCTTTTGTCAAAAAAGTGTCCACCACACTACTCATTATGACATGCTTTGAGAATATCAGGAATTTCATCTTCCCTGACACACCTTCTGATCATAAGATTTGGTCGTGTTTTATACAATTCGTTAGTGATCCATGAATATCTTGAACTATCTTGAATAATCTTTCTTTTCTCTCTAAGAAATAAATGTGAAGGTAACTTCCTTGTAACCAAGTAGTTAGCAATATATGCAAACCAAGGAGTTTGAGTAGTTAATACAAAGAGATATTCATCAGGAAACTTATCCTCAAACGGAGAGTCTTCTTTAATATTTTGAATCTTGGATAAGAAATCAGCAACTGTGTTTTGTTTTCCAGGTCTATCTAGCACATCAATTTTGAATTCTTGCAAAATTAAAATCCATCTTGTAACTCTGCCATTAGTAATAGGTTTATTCATCAAATATCGAATTGCAGAGTGATCTATATGAACAAAAGTTTCATAGCTTGTTATATAGTGTTTGAACTTGTTAATTGCATGAACAATAGCTAAGAATTTTTTTTCAATCACAGTATAATTCAACTAAGTGGGAGTCAAATTTTTACTTGTGTAAAAAATAGCATAAGGAATCAAATATTTTTGTCCCAATACAGCTCCTAGAGCTCTATGTGAAGCATCTGTGGAAATATGTTAAGGACGTTTCCAATTTTGTCCTCTTAAGATAGGTGCTTCAGATATTTTTGCTTTCAAGGTTTCAAATGCTAGTTGCCAATCAGGATTCCACTTGAATTCACAATCTTTTGTAAGAAATTTGAAGAGTGGAGCTGTTACTTTGGTAAAGTTTTCTATAAAACTTCTATAATATCTTGTAAATCCTAGAAAACTTCTAACATGTTTTTGGAAATTTGGAATTGGTAACTTAGAGATGACTTCAACTTTTGATTTGTCCACTTTAATCCCATCTCCTGAAATGTGATGTCCTAAAACAATACCTTTTGTAAACATCATAAAGCATTTTTCATGGCTTAGTGAAAGGTTTGTTTCTTTACATCTCTTAAGGAATTTTTCCAAATTTTCCTAAGCTTCTTCAAATGTGTTACCATAGACAATGAAATCATCCATATATACCTCTACACAATCATGTACTAGATCAGAAAAAATTCCTAGTACTACTCTTTGGAGTGTTGATGGTGCATTACATAACCCAAAAGGAAGCACTCGGTAGGCAAAAGTTCCCCATGGACAAGCAAATGTGGTTTTATCCAGATCCTTAGGTGCTACCTGAATTTGATTATAATCACTAAAAGCATCCAAGAATGAGAAATTATTTTTACCTACTAATGTATCTAATACCTGATCTATAAACGGCAAAGGAAAGTGATCTTTCAAGGTTAATTTATTCAATTCTCGGTAATCAATTCAAACCCTCCATTTACCATTCTTTTTAGGCACAATTACCAAAGGAGAACCCCATTGGCTATCTGAGATTGGGTAAATGAAGTTTACATTGAGTAATTTTTGGAGCTCTTCTTTCACAATCTCCCAAAGATTTGGATTCATTTTTCTTTGAGGTTGTCTAATTGGTCTACGGTTTTCCTCAATATAGATATGATGGATACAAGTCTTAGGATCAATACCTTTCATGTCTGTATACTCCCATGCAAATGCAGCAGAATGCTTTTGTAATATTTTGGTTAACTCTTCATGTTGTAGTTTCTCCAAATTTTTGTTAGTGTTCAATATCCTACCTGGAAAAAATTCAATTGTAGAGCCACCAAACTCTTCCATAGAATAGAGAGACATCTGCCTAGATGACAAGTATTCAACATTAGATTTTTCCTGGAATTGTGCATGATCATATTCTAAAGATGTTTCGAAATTTTCCAATGTGTTCAAAATTTGACTATCTTCACTAATTTCTAATATAATAAAGATAGGCTGAATAACATCTTCATCATTGATCCATTCCTTGTCATATATTTTTGTGATTTCTTTTGCTGGAGGATACAAAGTAACTTTCTTTGTTGAATTACCATAAGAAATGTACATGTCACCAGATCTACAACTAATAAAGCATCAACTGTGGCTAGCCAAGGTCTTCCTAATATGAGTGGGTGCCCTCCTAGATTATTCTTGGGAGTTAAAATCATGAAATAAAAAGGATATTCCCAAGAATCTAAGGAGACTGAAATGTCTTCTAGCACACCATCAGGCTTGATTATTAATCTATCTGCAAGTTGCAGTAAGGTAGGTGTGTAAAGAAGGTTAGGAATTTTAAGTTGTTCCATAGTTTGTCTACTCTTAATGTTTATTGTTGCCCCTAAGTCAATCAATGTGTTTGGAATTTCAATCCCATTTATATTTGTGTTGACAATTGGACTTCCTAGATCCACATATTTCTGCATGGAAATCTTTCCCATCATGATATCTACTATCTTTCCTACCAGGTGAATTCTTTTAGTTTCTCTTGGTTTTCTTCCTGGTCTTTTGATGTTCAACTCCTTTATTGTCTTAGCTAGAATTGGAATTTCTCTAATGGCTTGTAATAAAGGAATTTTGATACAAACATTCTTCAATTCATCTAGGAAGTCATAATTAGGCAACAAGATCTATTTTTCTACTCCTCTATCAATTTGTAATCTCTCAGGAAAAGGAGGTGTAGAAGTAGACGTTGGTTGCTGAATGATAGTTGTGTTTATTGACTCTTTTTGTTTTCCTTTTTCAATGTTTTGGTTTTGGAGGGATGTTACCTCAAAACTTTTATTGAATTTTAGAAAATCCTCCTCAGAAGCATCTTGTTCTTGAATGAATATAGAAGGTTTTTCCTTTTCTAATGTCCTACAAGATCTAAGTTGAACATCATTAAGATCTAGAAGAGAAATCATGTAAGTAGGAAATTGTTGTCCTTCTACCATGTAAGCATTCTGAGGGTTTTTATTATTAGGGTTTGGCAATGGTTGGGTTGGTAGTTGATTCTGTTTTTGTTGGAATGGAGGTAAGAGTTTAGGATTTTGACTTTGTTGTGGAGGTTTTTGTGGAAATGGCAATGAAAGGTGAGGGATTTGATTTGGAAGTTGTGGTTGTTGATTTTGCTGCTAATTTTGTAGGGGAGGATAGCTTTGATAAGATGGAGGATATTGATAATATTGAGCAAATCTCCCATAAGGATTTTCTACCCGTTGTACCCATGGTTGAGATTGATACTGAGTTTGAGGTTGAGGCCAAGGTTGCTACCAAGAATTCTAGTTTGGTGGGGGCTGAAAATAAATTGGATTCTTAAATACTTGATGTTTTTTCCCTTTCCAAGGTCTTCTTGGAACAAAACAAAGAGGTTCTACATAATTTGTGACTATTTCCTCTTGAAAGACAACCTTAAGACCTGGGATTGAAGGACAATCCTTGGTCTCATGACTTTCTAAACAAATCATACAAGTTTCTACAATTTTTGCATCTAAAGGGCATTCCCTTAGAGCATGTTTCTTTCTGCATTTTGGACAAAAGATGGCTAAAACATCAGCCTCTATTTTCTTCTTGTTTTGGCTTTTGAGGGTGTCTAGCTACTCACTAAGACTCCCTAAAATATCAGTTTTAAACCCATCAAGCATATTTTCAATTTCTACCCTACTTATAGATATGGTTGTAGATTTGTTTGCTCTAAAAAGAGAAGGATCACTCGGTCCTTTTCCGGTTTTATATTTCCCTCTTAAGAGATGAACGCATAGTTCTGCTATGTCATTCAATGGAAGTTGAGAGATGTCTCCCTTCCCCATCATGTTAAGGATATCTATCCATTCATCTCTAATGGCCCTTAACAAAAGAGATTTCAAAGTTACTTCATCTAAATTGTTCATTTTTTCTCTTTTCAAATTGTAGTTAAATCTTTCAAGCAAATCCTCTAAGTTTTCATCTTCCTTTTGCATCATTTTGAACACTCCATCCTTATGATTGGTAGGCATACAATAATCCAAGTATCTATCCAAAAATGCATGTTTCATGTCATTCCATGCTCTAAAGGATTGAGTGACTAACCCCATAAACCATTTCAAAGCAATCCCTTTTAGTGTTGAAGGGAACAATTTGAGCTTTTGAGAATCTTCTAGATAGTCATAGGTTCTGCACAAGACTTCAAACTCAAACAAAAATGTTTTAGGGTCCTCACTTCTCAACCCATAAATGTTTGGGAGGATAGATGGTGAGATGTTTTTCATTGTGGTATGTGTTTCCTCATCTACTATAGGGAATCCAAATGAGTTATCTATTTCTCTATGTCCTATGCCTCCTCCATTGTTACCTATACCTTTCCCTCTACCCCCTCCTCCAAATAGTGAGAATTATCCATCTTGTTCTTCTTATGCCATTATAGTTTCTTCAAAGTCCTTTAGTTCTTCTATTAATGATTTATGGGAGAGAGTTTCTACTTCTTCTTCTTCACTAGGTATTCCTACTTCCTCAACTACAATAGGCTCCCCTGTAGAGGTGAAAAAGGTCTTCTCTCCTAGGTCTGTTTTAGTAGATGAAGTGGGAGAATGCTGCTGCCCCTTGAATTTCAGGAATCCTATGGATGGGAGTATGAGTATGGGATGGAGATGTGTCTTTTCTAACTCTTGGTGGAGTAGGTGGAGTTGTGGAAATCGAACTTCTGCCCCTACCTATAAATCTACACCTAGAGTCTCTTTCTCTATGCATGTCATAGTTTTGTGTTGTTTTTTTTTTATGATTGTAAGAGATTAGGCTACCTAGTTACACTTCTCCGACAATGATGCCAAGATGTTCCGTCAATTTAGTGTCTGAAATTTCCACATAAATTATCAATCTGGGTATCGTAAACTGACGAAGTGTAGTGCACTATATGTGCTAGATGACCCTTCTTACCTCACTATTTTTGAGTTTATGTTTGTTTTGGGTTTTTTCTCTTTTGATTCCTACTGTTCTACAATGTAATCTACAAAATATTAATCTATTGTTGCTAATAATTTAGAGAAGTGAAACGAGAACTAAAAGTGCTTTAAGCCAGATTTGTAAGTAAATTTTTAAACAAGAAAATGAAAACAGAGCTTCTCTTCTTGCTATTATGATTGTTTCCAAAACATGAACTGAAAGGACTTAAAACTACAATCTACTCAATTACAAAACCAAAGCTTAAATGAGAAAATAATATTGCAATTATCTATGATAAACGAAAAATGAAATACTGGAAATAAGATTACCACTACTGTCTAATCTATTGCAGAATCAAAACTTAATGAACAACTGAAGATGGAATTGCAGCTAAACTAAGTGAAAAGCTATAATTGAAAATGAAGTTGCAACTATTTTATTATGAAAGCAAGGCTAGATGAAGTATTTTTCTCACTCTACTACACAATTTAGGTAGAACTACCTCCTTGTGATACTATTTTGAGAGATTTCATTCTTCATTATTCTAAGAAAAGTAAATATAAAAATGCAGAGAAAGACTCATCTGTTAATGAAACATTTCACCACTTAGTTTTAAGATTAACCATCAATTGAAAGGGCTTTTGGAAATATCCATTTATAACATGAGTTACTAAACTAATAAGAAAATGGTGTTGAATAGATTAATTCAAAATCTAAAAAAACTAATGAACAACAAACGAAATGAATCAATTTATGCTACTGACATCAACTTAAAGCTACTGGTAAGAAACTAAAAAGTAGTGTAAACCAAAGAACTATTCTGCACTAAAATAAAACTACTCTGAGTTAGTGAAAAGATGACACAAGATGCATTATAAACAGAGTTAGAAAACGATTATAAACATTATGGAAAAGCACAGTGAATTTACAATTGAACTATGAAAGACAAAACAGAAATAAAATGTACCCTTGACCACACAGGGGCCCTCTGCAAAGGTCTTGGATTATAAGCACTCAATAAATACACCAATAATGCTTCAGGTATCCATTGAAAACAGAGTCTTTATATTAGAATAGAGAACTGAGTTCTTCAAACTACAAAGAGGAAATCTAAATTATTACATAAGCAAAAACTTGAACTTCTTCTGCATTCTACACGCTGGTATTTATAGACAAATATACAATTGTTTTGAAGAGAGAAATCAGCGATAGAAAAACACATAGACAGAAAAGTATGTGGAATTCTTCTCCCTGGTTGCTTGGAAACATAAATGTATGGTAGTGGCTGTTAGATTCTATTTGCGCATGTGGCACATGAAGTCTGTGGTCTCAGGAGACAACTTCGGATCCCATCACTGAGAAATGTGTGAAAAAAAGAGTCATGTTTGCCGTAGGTTTCTATGGTTGACTTCCCTTTGACCGAAGTCCTCCTCATCAATCTAGGCTAGATTAATAGGATATGATCCATGCTCTGATGTTTCCCAAGCTACCCACGTAGTCCTTTTCCTCTCTTGACACCTAGAACCTACAAAATCATGGAAATGGCTGGGGAATAGACGATTAACTGTAGAATGTGGCTGCATTCTGTAGCTGAAAGACAAAAACCTATTCAAATAGCAAACATAATAGTATAACATGTAAATCACTGAAATATACTCGTTGAGGCAATGTGTAATGGTTTTTTTGATGATAAGGATGCATTTTTCATGGAAAAGCAAAGAAAGAAGGATGAGAAAGTTGCTTAAGGGAAAGGCAGTCTTGATATTCAATAGTGCAAACAAGATTTCAGGGGTGCGAACAAGGTCAAGGTGAAGGATGACCTGGAAAAGGTCGGGGATAGCTAATCTGCTACAATTGCAGAGGACTAGGACACTATGACGTGATTGCACTAACCCAATCATGCAAATATTGCACTATGTTTGATCATGAAATGCAGGACTTTCCTTCACTAATAGCAAGGATATGTGACATAGGGGCGCCACCACCTCAGCCGAATTAGAACCTGCAGATGATGAGGTCTGAGCCTCGTGAAGAGGATCTGAATGTGAACACACTGCTCCGACGTGGAATTGAAATGGGTGATGATAAGGGGAAACAACCCGAAGACACCGCATGGGTTCTCAAAGCGTCGGCGAAGGAGGTTGAGTTTAACTTAGAGAGAGAATGTGAAACATTCATGGAAGCAAAGAAGAGTTTTGTTGAGGCCTCTACCTTAGGGGGCAAGGATAAGCCTGATCATGAAATGAACCCTTTTACAACCTTTCTAGAGACTTGCATGAAGTTTTTTTGTGATAGCAAGGCTATGAAGGGATTATAGGAGCTTATAAATAGATGTGCCAAAAACACTCCAAGTAAACTGCACGTGGCACAAAATATTGGTAACCATAAAACAAGGATAGGAAGAGAGATGATACTGATTGCGCAAATAGGAGAATATGAAATGGATTAGGTTATTTTGGATCTAGGGTCAAACATGAACATTCTACCAAAGTAGACTTGGGAGCGGATGGGAAGACCCACACTGTAGTGGTACTTGATTCAGTTAAGGATGGAAAATCAACAAAAGATCATCCCCATGGGACGGTTGTAAGGAGTGACTGTAGATATTGAAGGTGCGAGCGCATTAGCTGACTTTGAAGTAATATAAATTATGGATGATAGAAACCCTTACCTTATGCTCCTTGGTATTGATTGGGATACTGACATGACTATGGTAATCAATCTAAAGAAGTGAAAGATGATATTTGAGAATGAATCGATCTGCGTAGTAGTACCCTTAGATCCTGCTGAAGGGTCGCGCTATACTGAACCAATCCACGATTATGAGAGAGATGAAAACTTGCACTGTATATATAAGATAACAGCGCGAGACCAATAATGGGTGAATCCGATAGTGGATGGACAAATTACATGGGATCGCGAGTTCCTACACCTCAGACCTTGATGAAGAGTTAGAGCACTGGCATAATCGACTACATGAAGTAACCACACTAAGTTGTAACATGATGACCCTGTCACTTTGTTGTGTGTCATCAGAGGTAAGAAGTTTGCACACTTATGATGGCCTGAATGATGTAGATTCATTTGAGGGGGAAGTACCAGAAAAGAAGGACTTCCAAGCTTTGGAATGGGCTCTGCGCGCAAGGTAGTGGGGTACACATAAGGGTAGCTTTTGTGATTGGCGTGAGTGTAGGAGAATGATGCAAACACGCTTTGGGAAGCCAAAGGTGAGAATGATAGATAAATATGATGAGAAGGATGATCTGTGCACACAATTAGCCAAATGGGCTCAGGCTTATGGAGTGAAGCCCCAACCGGAATGGGTGCAGTTGTTCTCTCATACCTTGGATGTCATCCTAATGAACTCGTACTTGGAAATAGAGCTCTGCCATGCTACAGGTGAATGGGATATTCTACGTGAAGGATTCATAATTACATTCATCTGTGAAGACGGGTTTGATTGTATTGACGAAGCACTACAAGAAGTGAAAGTAGCAATATTTAGGATACCACAGGATCCTCTAGATGTGAATCAACCCGATTGGACTACTCAGCTAAGCCACGCATTGGAATGATATAACGTGACTAATGAAGAAGAAGATGAGGATCCATGAAATATTAACATCCGTGAAATAGAGGGTTACCACGAGGTTGAGGGATCAAAGATTGAGAATCTTGATATAACCGAGCCACTAAAAATGAAACAGGTAAATATTGGTACAGAGGTGGAGCCCAAATTCATCAAGAGTTGAGCTTACTGGGATGACGCAATGGTGGATAAGGTTGATGAATTGCTCCGTGAATACCAAGATTTTTTCCCTACCAAGTTTACGGATCTAAAGGGGATAATTGGAGACTTGGGCATTATGAAGATCACGTTAAAAGCCAATGTGAAACTAGTTAAGAAAAGACCTTACTGTCTCAATCCGATGTATAAGGAGAAGGTTCGCTTATAGGTAGACAAAATGCTTGCGGCAGGCATCATTGAGCCCGTAGAAGAATCCGATTGGGTAATCCCCATGGTGGTACAGGAAAAGAAGTTGAAGATGAAATAAGGATATGCATAGATACCAAAAGTTGAATGACGCTTGCATACATGATCCTTTCCTGACTCCATTCACTGATGAGGTGTTGGATAATGTAGGTGGCCAGGAAGTGTATTCCTTTGGGTTCTCTAGGTACCACTAGATCGAAATCTCGCCGAAGGATAGAAGCAAGATGACCTTCGCGACGGAGTGGGGATGTTTTCATTACACTGTAATGCCTTTTAGATTGAAGAATGCGCCTGCGATTGTTTCACATGTAGTCATTAGTGCGTTCAAGGAATTTATTCATAAATTCCTGGAAGTGTACTTTGATGACTAGTCTATGTTTGGGTTGGTGAAACGCCATGTGGAAAGTTTGTGCCTGATGTTAGATACCTGTTGAAGGTACCAGATCATGCTCAATCTAAAGAAGTGTCTGTTTTATGTTCCTTTTGGGACTTTGTTGGGTCATATGGTTTGTAGACAAGGATTGATGGTAGATCCTGCAAAGACCGCCGTGATAGTTAACTTGGAAGCATTGAGGAGTGTGAAACAGTGGTGTGGAACCTTAGAACATATTGGGTATTATAGGAAGTTTATTAAAGGTTATGCCTAGATCACCGCGCCTATGGATAAGTTGTTGAAAAGGTATGTAATGTTCTATTGGAACGAGGAATGTAAGAAAAGCTTGGATGTATTGAAAGAAAAGATGGTCATCATGCCGAATTTCGTCTTCATGGATTGGAAGGAGTTTCATGTACATGTCGACACGTCATGTATTGCGTTGGGAGCAGTGTTGACATAGGCTAGCAGAGGAGAATTGGACCATCCTATAGCGTTTGCAAGTAGAAGGTTATCCAAGGCTGAGAAGAACTATTCCACCACCGAGCGTGAAGGCCTAGCCATGGTATACACGCTCCAGAAGTTTAGACACTATCTGCTGGGTGGACATTTTGAGATGTATACAGATCATTCTGCATTGAAATACCTAGTCAATAAGCCTATGTTGAGGGGGGGCAGAGAATATGTAGATGGTTGTTATTGTTCTAGGAGTATGATTTTGAAGTTATTGTGAAGCCTGGACAACTGAAAGTGGGACCAAACAATCTGTCGGGCATCAAAATAGGGGAAGTGCACATTGACTTGAAAGGATTGCCTGATGCACAACTATTTGCAATTCGTGTCATGGATGGTTATTTTGAAGATATCATACACTTCCTAACGACAGGAACTATCCCGGAAGGTTACACTGTCCAACAGAAGAAGGAGTTAGTGGTGCGCGTGATTGACTTTTTTGTCATTGCCGAGCATCTGTAAAAAATGGCGCTAGATGAAATATTGCGACGACATCTACCGGAGTGTGAAATGAGAAGTATCCTTGTGGACACTCGTGGGGGTGTCGTAGGAGGTCATTATGGAGGAAGAGCAACCGCAGAGGGTTGTGGTGGCCAACCCTCCATCAGAACTCAAAATCTTACTGCAAGGCGTGCGATGTCTGTCAAAGGACTGGTAGGCCATCACAGAGGGATGAACTGACTCTAAATCCACAGATGATGTTACAACCCTTTGAGAAATGGGTGATAGATTTTGTGGGACCCATTCAGCCCCAATGGAAGAAGATAAGAGCACGGTACATTATCACTACGACTAAGTATTTGACTTGATGGGTGGAGGCACAGCCTATGAAGGATTACATAGGCGCGACTGCTACAAAGTTCCTCTTTGAGTATGCACTGACGTGATTTGGGTGTCCAAATATTTTGATGAGTGATCGTGATGCACACTTTCTCAATGAAACAATCACCGTGCTAATGGAGGAATTTCAGGTATATCACCAAAAGATCACACCTTATCACCCATAGGTTAACAAGATGGTGGAAGCATTCAATAAAGTGTTGGAGAACGTGATGACCAAAGTTTTCAATGCTCAACAAAGTGATTGGGACCTATGCATACCCACATTACTATGGGCCTATCAGATGACATGCAAAATGTTGAATGGACAGACACCCTTTAGGCATTTATATAGCGTTGAAGAAGTGATGCCCATGGAATATCTTGTGCCTAGTCTGTGCATAGTGGCACTCATGGGTATGACGAATCACAGAGCCCTGGAAGAGAGGCTTGCACAACTAGTTGAGCTTGAGGAAGACATATTTCTAGCTGGATTCGACCAACATATCCAAAAGCAGCGTGAAAAAGAATGGCATGATTGACACATTAAGTTGTGAACCTTTAACGTAAATGAGCTAGTTTTGTTATATGACAACAAATTTGATAAATTTCTAGGGAAATTCAAGATGTGCTAGTTAGGGCCCTATGTCATTAAGGATATTATTGATGGTGGAGCAGTTAAATTGGTTAAATTGAATAGAGATCCCTTCCCAGGAAAGGTGAATGGTAGAAGATTGAAGCCATACACTGGTGGTCCAGCCATATGACTATATGAAGGTAGCACAGTCTTGGCACTCCAGGTAGCTGAAAGGACCCATAGGACTATAAACTACACTGCCCGGGTTGGGGAGTTGTACGATTGGAGGATTGTGCAAAGTAGGGAAGTGTCACAGGGTTCGCAACACTGTGAAGGGAGTTCCGCTACCCAGGGAGAAATCGTGTAGGTTAGTAAGAAAGTGACTGTTAAAGTCAATGTTCATGATTTGATGGTAGAAATGTGCCCAAATGGAGTGGGCGATTGGCATTTGAGATGAAATATATGAGACAGATACTTTAAAATTTGCTGCCAATCTGACATTAATGGACCAAATGTGGGGAGTATGGTTGGATTTGAATTCAAAATTCCCTATAAATTATAGGTGGTTTCCCTACGAAAAACACTTGAAATTTTGAGAATTGAGTTGTTGAGCTCTCAGGCGCATATGAACCTAGAATTCTTCTAATTTCTGATAGCAAGTTCGACTTTTGAGAAATTACCAGAGATGACATGGGAACTATTGAATAGCATCATTTCGGCACCCACAAAATCTATGGATACCAAAGCAGTGACAACCGAGGAGGTTTTGTTGGAAGTTGTTATGCTCGCAGAGGAAGCTACTCCAAAGGTTATCAAAGTCTTATCTGAAGTTCCCAAATCACCACGGAAACCTAGACTAAAGCCGACCCCCACCAAGGAGAGTGCAAAGGATAATAAGGGAAAGTAGCTTGCGATACCAGTGCGTGAATCGTCAATAAGAAACCCACCAAAGGACAAGCCCACCACACAGGAAAAGGGCAAAGTCATTAATTTGGAGCTGGAGGAGGAAGAAATCGAAGACATCCCGATGGATGATGAGGATGTGGGGATAGACATGGAGGAAGTTGAATCCTAGGGTGCTGACCCTATCACTCAATTGCCTGAGTATGTCCCTCTACACAACGAAAAGACCAAGGTGCCAAAAGATATCGATGAAAGAAAGGTCCCCTTGCAAACCCCTCTGTTGTCAGATGAGATTGTCTTTAAAAGACCACGCTTGGGGTGGGTTCCTCTGTTAAAGCTCGAAGACTGGGATTTAACTGACCATGAGAAGTTCCTACACTTTGCAGCTGAGTAGCTAATGCACTGCATTATTGACACAACCACTAGGATGGCTGCATTGGAACTGCGAAGGTGGCTTAGAGGAGTAGACAAGGCAGGTCTACTCAATAGGTTATGGGTGTTGCACTACAAATGCACCCTGATTACAGTCTTAGTCATCAAGTAGCTTCTATCTTTGGTGCATGATGGGTGTCTATGGCTAGAGGAGCCAATTCTTATCACTGATAGATTGATCCATAGGATCACATGGTTGCCCTACATAGGATAAAATCTAGCCATGATGTTTGGAGGAAAAGGTGGCGAGGAGGCCCTCGCGAAGGGCATGAAGGAGAAATTTAAGCTTGTGAAGAAGCCACGTGGATATTCCATATCAAGTATTAGTGACCCTCCCGTAAAGGTGGCCACATAGATTCTGGCCGGGCAGGTGATGAGGAAATGTCGGGTAGATGAGGTTCCCACACCTATCGTCATGCTAGCAGCCCAGTGCATTGAAGGAGTCTAGTTCAATTGGGTGCACTATCTCTACAGTGAGTTCCTTGGGAACTGTCAGGAGGAATAGGAGCTCAACAAGACTTTCCACTACGCGTGTCTCTTGCTATCTATTGTGCTGGTACCATGGGAGCTTCCAGAGGATAGTCAATTCTCCTCAGTCATGCCACATCTACCAGAAGCAGTGAAGTGTGCTTTGTTGTGGGTGACAAAGGATGCACAATGCATCAAGGACAACAAGGTCTTCTGGATCTTGATGGAGATGAACATTTGTATGGCCATCAATCGCAAACCGTGTTTGTCGCCAAATATGTTTTCCAACCTGTAGGGCTACGCAAATTTCAAGGCAGGTTTTCACCATGTGTTAATTAGGGCATGGAAGGACCCTGCACAGACATGCTATGACTTGCCTTACTTGGTAACGATGACACAATTGATGTAATTCTTGATCATTGGCTAGTAGAATGGCGCACTACATCAGATTTGAAGGTGGGGGCGAGCAAGTCCGCCACATAGTGTAAGAAGGAGGAGGCTAAGCTCAATATGGCACAACTGGCTGAGACGAGGAAGAAGGAGGCCACTGACAAAGCCCAGGCGGAGCATGATGCTACTCAGCAGATAGAGAAGAAAACAAGTTGAACAGAGCGAGGCTCTAATAAAGCAGCAAGGTTTCCTTCGCCCGAGATAGAAGAAGAGATAGATGAGCAAACCGAGTAGCACAGTGCGGACCTGTAGGCGACATCTGCCTGCATCAAGCGTCCAAGGGAACAAGAGAAAGGAGGGTCGAGGAAGAAGTCCAAGGCCACTAAGACATCGTTGGACCCAATTACCCTCACAAAGGGTGACTTGCATGACATTGGAGATACAATATGCGATGTCACCGCGGAGGCCCTGTAGCAGTTTGAGCAGTAGCAACAACTAATATTTGGGGCCATCCAGATAGGTTTGCAAGAGCTTCAGACCCACAAGTCACAGGCTGTCATGGTGTCCACCATCCTTTCTATAATAACTTCAGAAGCTGCTGAGATGCTCACGCAAAGGTATCCAGTGTGATAGTGCTGCCAGATGGAGCCCTGACCATGGAGAATGAAGTTGACAGGCCCACTATCAGTTCCCTCAAGGGAGTAGGGTTGAATTTGGCAACGCTGCCTGGTGAGGCCCTACACCTATTGTAGGATGGAGTGATCGTAGAGCTGAGGGCCTATGAACACCATGCTCTAAAGGTGATCAGTGAGCAGCAGATTAAAACTGTGAAGATGGCCCTATAGTGTGACTCGGCCGTCGTTCTCGTGACTGAGGTAACCGCCCAAAAAAAGAAAATAATTCAGGTGATGGAGGAGGCATGTCGAATGGTCCCAGAGCTAGCCATTCCTATGGAAGAATTGATCGAGGTGTGCATCCGCAAGCTAGCTACAGGGGTGCGCAATGCTCGCACAGAGATGGCTCGAGTTCTGCTGGAGTTGAACGTATAGATCACCGAATTACAGTTGAAGGCCTAGCCTTCAACCCCGTGAGAAGTAAAGGAGAAGCGAGCAACCATTGTCATAGAGGAAATAATAGCAGTTGACAGTGCAGTAGCAGAATGCAAACAACTTTTTCAACAATCGTTCGAGGTCCTGATGAGCTTGTAGGAGGACCCTAATGTACAACAGTTGGAGACAGAAGTGCGAGAACTATAGCAGCGCTATGACAAGGTCAAAGGCATAGCGTGAACCATCACACTCACGTAGAGACTAGCAAGGCTACAGGAGGCCAATCAGTTGAAAGAACAGGTAGATGCAGTGCAACAAAAGGAGGCAGTTTTAAAGGCACGACTGAAGCCCCGGTTTGATGAGACTTACACAGTCACAACCTCTATTGATGGGAAGCTTGTGACTCTGGAATAAAATCAGCAAAACCTTCAGGCCGATAGTTCAGGATCAGTGACCGAGCAGATGGTTAAAGAAGAAAAGCAGGTAGCCAATGTTGTAGATCTAACCCATAAATATTTGAAAATATAAATAAACCCAAGACTAACAAGATCTGAATAGATAGAAATGCTTCTTTATTATCAAAACCCTTATGGTAGGGCAACACCATACAATCACTCCCTAAGGAAGGAGAATACTCCACAAGCCATATGCTTGTTCATACAAGAATAATTATCTTCATATCCCTCCATGTGGAGTCTCTAGCCTCTATATAGGCCTCATACATACAATACCATGCATCATTACCATGGTTCCCTCATACCATCCACTAATACCATGGGCCCATTACATTATTATTAACTACTTGTGGTCCCTTACATGACATGGGTTAACCACCTTATTTATTACTATGGCCCATCCCATTATTACATTATTACCTTGGGTACCTCCCTTGGTACCCCATATTATCCCCTCTAGGTATATAAAATTCCACCCCCCTAAGCATGTTTCCTCCCCGAAACATGGGAAGAACACAAATAATAAGATCTACTCAAAAAAGTAGTCCATTGATACCATGCACGTGCATCTAGCCATCCAAGAGAAGGGTGAACCCTCGATCTCGCTGGTGCCTCGCTCGCTTGAGATGGAAGTTGACCGTGGCAGCTCTTCTGTGTTGATGTGTAGTAGGTGGATCGTCTCTCCTTTGTATGCGTCATGTGACTACTGGGTTTCCATCTTGATGGTTGTCTTGCGGGGTGATGTGGGTGATGATATGTTGAAGTTTTAACCCACGATGGCTTTTGCTTAAATTCACCCTGCTGTGGTGCCTATTGTGGTGTCTTCTTTTTCAATATGACTTCAACCACAGAGCCCTCCTCTGATGTATCATCACCTGTAATCTTTTCTTCTGCAGCCTCTGTTTGTGTTTGATTGTCGATCATCAAAGGCTCATCATCTGATATGTTAGTCCCTTGAACATCTTCTGCTTCAGCCTCC
>APFE030785881.1:227253-246540 GCA_000404065.3 Pinus taeda | reverse complement strand
AGGATATACCAGTAGGAAATAGCCCCACATGTTTCTCCTTATCTTGTTTTCTGGCATGAGACCATCTGTCTAAAAGTAATTTTTCAAATTCTTCATCGGGCAGGTTGGAACATTTTTGTTGGTTAAGTAATCACCACTATGTGGCCGCCTCATCTCTAAATTGCGCCACTACCCACCATTTCCAATGTTTTTTCCATACCCACTTCTGTTCTTTTATGTATTCTTCAATAGTAGGACCATTATATTTTCCTGTAAATAATAGAACCTTGCTAGAATCCATGAATGGTTTGGAAAAAATTCACTTACTTGGTGAGAATTTGAAAATGTCACAGTTTCGTCAATATTGCTCAGAATCCTTATTATGAACTATTTTTAGAAATGGAACAATCATTCTGCATCTACTCATGTGATAGAAATCTTGATCCAGGCACTGGAATTCCGGATCCGCTGCTACTCTCCCGCCGTCACCCAAAATTTCTGAAAAAGAGCTGATTTTAAATCAGCGATATCTCCCTCATCCGGACTCCGATTCGACTGATTTTTTTTTTTGAAATTGGGTGTTTTTTCACAAAGATTCCAGATACACAATTATATCTTGTATATAGTGCACCAGGACATCTAGATCTGTGCTGCAAACTCGCTGCCCTGAAAAATTATCTGCAACCCCACTGATTTTTAAATCAGCAATATCTCGTTCATCCGGACTCCGATTTGACCGATTTTTTTTTGAAATCGGCTATTTTTTCACAAATAATACATATATGTGTTTATATTTTACTGATATTGAACCAAAACATACATATCGGATTTGCAAACTCGCCACCCTTGAAACCTTGCAAAAAGTAAAACAAATTCTCCACTTTTGTGCCCAAGAAAGTGCTCTGATACCACTTGTTGTAGATCTAACCTAGAAATATTTGAAAATATAAATAAACCCAAGAATAACAAGATCTGAATAGATAGAAATGCTTCTTTATTATCAAAACCCTTATGGTAGGGCAACACCATACAATCACTCCTTAAGGAAGGAGAATACTCCACAAGCCATATGCTTGTTCATACAAGAATAATTCTCTTCATATCCCTCCATGTGGAGTCTCTAGCCTCTATATAGGCCTCATACATACAATACCATGCATCATTACCATGGTTTCCTCATACCATCAACTAATACCATGGGCCCCTTACATTATTATTAACTACTTGTGGTCCCTTACATGACATGGGTTAACCACCTTATTTATTACTATGGCCCATCCCATTATTACATTATTACCTTGGGTACCTCCCTTAGTACCCCATATTATCCCCCCTAGTATATAACAGGTAGATGCAGTGCAACAAAAGGAGGCAGTGTTAAAGGCACGACTGAAGCCCCGGTTGGATGAGACTTGCACAGTCACAACCTCTATTGATGGGAAGCTTGTGACTCTGGAATAAAATCAGCAAAACCTTCAGGCCGATAGTTCAGGATCAGTGACCGAGCAGATGGTTAAAGAAGAAAAGCAGGCAGCCACACAGTGCACTGCTGAGGTTGTGGTCATATAGGTTGAGCTGGGAGGCCTTTGTGCTAAGATCTCCATGCCCACAGATTGACTCGAGGGTGAGTCATGATATTTGTGTTGGGGGCCTGTTGGGAACGGGATCCCCCCAGGATAGTTTTGGGGCTAAAATCCCATGTTTTGGGTCAATATTGTAATAAAATTGTAAAGCCTCTGCATTTTGTGACTGTGGAGTGCGAGGGTGTCATGAGTCATAAAGGGTTATCTGCCCTTATTTTGTAAAGTGTAAAGTCGAATGTAAAGATCCACCAATGGTTCGCGGACCATGGGATTGTATAAAAAGAGCTAAGTAAGTAAGCTCTAAGTAGTTTTAAAAGTTTTTAGTGAAGAATGGGGTGAAGAATCTTGATAGAGAAGTCTAAGTTTTTGGTCTTAGCGTAGGTAGAGGCTCTACAGTTGAGTGCGCAGAGGCCTAGGGTACAAGTTCGAAGTTGAGTGCGCGCACTCCTACATCTATGTGCGTAGGGTAGGTAGAGTCTGTAATGATCTAAAGATCTCAACAAAGAGAAGTATTCTACAATTTTTGTGTCTTTATTTCATGTTAATGCATTTGGTTATATTGCATTTTGAGTTTAATTTACAATTTTCATGTGATGTGCAAATGTATGTAATTATGTTGGCTAATTGAATGCAAGTAAGAATAGATGTTTTCACAGTACTAACTGTGATTGTTTAATAAGATAAGGGAACACATAAGATAACTTGGGAATCTATATAATACGTTGTCATAGCAGCACAAAAGTACCTGGGTTATAAGTTAGGGCTATGGGAAGGTCACTCATACTCCTCTACGTAGGTATTGAAGGCCAAAATAAAGGGTTAGATTGACAAAGCCCTAGAACTTAATGACCTACATGAAAGCAAGAATAGAGGGTATAAACCGACATCACAACCATCTTAGGGTGCAGAAACGTGGTTCGAGAATCCCCCCATACTACTTGGAGTGAGACTTCGGTCCATGATCCGTGGGCTGATGCAGAAAGGACTAGTAGTGTAGGTATTTGTTTGGCTAAGTAACACGGAATCTAGGTCGGGCCCCACACAACCAACACATACAGGGAATCAACATTCCTCAAGCATTCAGGAAATCACTTTACACATTATATCACAAGCATTAGACTATTGCATTGAACCAATACCAAAACATGATTTGAGCTAGCACATCAAACATCTTATTAACAAGTAATGTACAAAGTCTTGAGTATATGATTATCTTATAAAACTTTCTCATCAACTAAGATTGGGACTTCAACTCTCCACCCAACCTTAGATAGACTTCATCCAAGCCTTTCTTACAGTAATCGCCCTCGAGCGAAATTCTAGAGCTTGAGGATGTGAGCTTAAGGGATTAAACCAATGCTTCAAGCTGAAAAAGGGACTCCATAGGACCATCCACCTTCACCCACCATCTATGTAGTGTAGTTAGTTTATCATAGGGAATCCAAAGGTCCACCACCTCCACCCATCAACTACCTCAATAGTAACTGTATCTCTACCATCACAATATGAAATAGGGAACCCAGAGGTTCACCTACACCAACCATCAAATCAAGGGAATCCAAAGGCTCTTACCTCTACCCTCAATCAATAAGGAAATCTAGAGGCTTACCACCTCCACCTTAAACAAAATGAGGGAATCCAAAGGCTTAACACCTCAACCCTCAACAATTCTTTTACATAGTGGTTTCACCCAATTATGGGAATCTATAACATATTATAAAAACCAGGAAATAAGAAGAGGGGATAAAGAACTCTCCTTACCATAAATCCAAGGAACATACCTCCACCCAAGGCATTAATCGAATCCAAAGAAAATTATCTCCACCCTCTAGCCTTGTGGAGAATCTAGAGATTATTTTCCTCACCTAAGAGATATTCTTACCACCTCCTAAAGCTCAACAAAATAATTTCTCTACTCCTTTCATTTTAGTAGCATAGAGCTATGTGCTCCTTTCCTTTTACGCTATGGATTTCTTCCTTCCTCTATAGCACAATCATTTCTTCTGCCATTGTCTTCCAGAGACTTTCTTTCCTTTTGTAGTGATACTCTCAGTTATATGTTCTCCTTTTGGTGCCTCCACCCTCTCCCCTCATTGCATGAGAATGTGATTAGAGAATTCCCATCTACCCACATTACTTCTCTATAAATATTTCCACTATCATGCTGCAATCATTTTTAGTTACGTCAGTAGACACTCTATGTGCATGCCCTTGAGCTTGACCATTGTAGTTCTCTTTCCTGAGTGGTGTTGGGGATGCAACTGTGTCAACTCTCCCCCTACCCTTCACCCCCAATACCCACTTTCATATTAGTTTAATTCAATTGTCCCACCTGCAAGTGTATCCCATCACCATTAATTCTTTTTTCCTTTTTGTTATTATTTGATATTATAGTAGTAAAAAACAAGTCTAGTCTTTCAAATTTATTTTGGAAAATGTGTGAAGGTTTTGCTATGGTATCTTAGAGATCAAGCTATTTGTCTTAGTAGATAATGAATATTTCATTATTGATGTAATTATGTTAGAGTCTGAGTGATGATGCCAAGATAGCTATGGATTCCCAAAATATTGAGTCAATTAAGTCTAGGGTCTATGTCTCATACAAGATTATGAGTAAGGTCATAGTGAGTCTCGTCTTCTCGTCATTGGCACAAATTAGTGGATTTAGTATAGTCTATTAGGTTTTCAGCTCACATTGTGCCATGACATCATCACTAGTACAATAGTTATGAGATGCGTTGCTTGAACAACTCCTCCTCCCAGGTCCACCCAAGCAACCAACCAGCCAGGATAAACATGCGAAGAAAGAGGTCAATATAAGGGATTCAACTTCCTTGGTTACGTTAAGGAAATGGAATCAATGGAACATATCAAAGAAACCCATCCACATAAGCAACAACACCCTCAAGAGACATGTGAGCCATTCAAACATCCTGTCCCTAAATCCCACTAATGATTTAAGCCTTTTAACCCCTGGTTGCTCTAATGCTATATGAAAGACAACATCCAAAATCCAAATTCTCTCACAGGCCTATGTGTCAGTATCCCTTGACTCTTTTTAGCAATACTTGTTAGGGTCCAATCCTAACCCCTTTATTTATGTAATAGGGTCGAGTCATAGTTATAGTTAGTTAAAGAGTCAATAAAGCCTGTATTAATTATAAGTGGTTGATCCGCATTTAAGATAGGGACCACAGTTAGTTGCAAACGGGCCATTGTATTAGATATATGGTATTGAGAAAACCATGGTAATGACCCATGGTATTGTATGTATGAATCCTATATAAATGATAGAGACTCCCCATTAAGGAATATCGAGTCTTATTTTGTGATCGAGCTCTGCTCTACTAGAGGTTTCCCCCTTGAAGAGGCAAGTGAACATTACTTTCATCTCTGAATGATAAAATACTTGTTGTTTCTCTCATTTTTTTTTTTGTGTTCTGGGTTGTATTTCTTCATATATTTGGTATTCTGGAGTTTCTCGCAGGTCAAGAGCATAACAAGTGGTATCAGAGCACTTTCTAGGGTGGGTGGTACCTCCATTTTTGGTAGAATTGGTTTTTAGGCTAGGGACGTGTTTTGGCATCTTTAAACCATGGGATCCATCCTTGAGAGCATAAACCTATGGATTTTGGGAGGAATGTACATAGAAATATAGGACATGATCACGCTTGTTGGACATGGGTACCCCTTTGAGTAGTAGCACATTAGACAGAATGGTGCACAGACTCTCTTCCACATAACCTCTGGGTATATCGAAAGCCCCCTAGGCTCACCTAAAACCTCGCCTTAGATAAATCGTCGGTCGTCTTGCTGCTACAGTACACCAAGCACAACACTCAGGGAGATTACTCGCGCATACGATAGGGTAGTCGAGTAGTACGGCTAAGGCTACGGTTGATCCTCCTTAGTTAATGCCCTAAAAGATTTGGCCGAGTACTATTGTTCGACCCTTATGTGTATTGAAATCTGTAGCACTTGACACTCCTTTGAGACCATAGTTCGCTCGACTCTTTGAAGATCCCATATTATCTTATTTTCCAGATTAGATCTAGCAGTTGGGGTTCTATCGCCGCCGCAACAATCAGATCCACCAGTTGAGGTTCTACCGCCACATTACCATTCAGATCTAGTAGTTGGGGTTCTGTTGCCACCACAATCCAACTCACATTCAGCAGTCGGGTGTTTCACAGCAGATCAGACCATTTTTGGAGTGAGGCTTGTGGCTCCTATAGCTTGGAGCGATTCTTGCAGGACATTGGGTAAGACTTAGCCCATAAGAATCAAGATGACAAGATGATAATAGTAGTACCATTCAATTTTTAGCTTCAATTTTTAGGTAGTCCCAAATTTTGTCAAAGTGACGACAAGTGACCAAGATCTGTGTATGGTAGCAACCAGAGGTCAAGTCATGGCCAACGAGAATATCAAGTGCCTTGAAGAAAATTTGGATTCTTTCCAGAGCCTAGCAAACCATATGAAGGAATTCTTCGCATAATTCAAAGTGAGCACATTGCGGTTGCATTCAATGGCACATGGTATTAATGAAGACCTTGAAGGATAATCTATCCATCATCTTCACTTCCATGGAAATCATCAACATTCCCACTCTCACCCACCCAAGTTGGACATGTATAAATTTGATGACTGTAATCCAACCATATGGGTAGCACAAATCGAACAATATTTCCTTCTAAATGATATCCAAGATGATAAAACTAAACTACGTGTGGGAGCACTTTACTTGGACCATGAGAGACAGCAATGGTGGTAGTGGCATCAGAAATGCTATCCCGATAACATAACTTGGCAGGTGTTCTCAAAATCTCTTTGTGACCACCTTGACAGAGACTCTAATTTTTCGGGTCGTCTTACTAAGCTCTGATAGACAAGCACAATAAAATAATGCATTGCAACCTTTGAGACATTGGCCATATGCATAGAAGGTCTAGGCGATGAATTCTACTTAGAATGTTTTATAAGTGGTCTTAAAGAAGCCATCCAACCACATATTTGGATGCACCACCCACCTACATGGATAGATGCTTGCAACAAGGCTATCAAAGTGGAATGTGCTTTAGCTAGCCAGTTTCCTTGTCCAAATTTCATAGCCAAGGGACGCCCCACCCAGTCTTAGGGCTCAATCCAAACACTTAAGGTTCAAAAGATGTCTCCAGCAGAAATGGTTGAAAGAAGAAAAAAAGGATTGTGCTACTACTGTGATGACAAATTCCCCCTCAAGCATAAATGCAAGGAACCCAATTCTTTCAAATTGATGTTACTGATCACAGCTCATCTGAGGAAGCCCCACCCCTTGAGGGGTCAGAGGAAGAAGTTGAGGAAACCCAGTAGGACAATGAACTCCCGGCTACACCAGAGGAACCAGTTATCTCACTACATGGTTTGGCAGGAATTTATGTGCCCCAAACTCTCAAAATCAGAGGCTTTATTAAATATCACCCAATAGTAGTATCGATTGATAATGGCGGCACTCATAACTTTATACATCAGCGAGTTGTTGAAGTTGCTCATTGTTTTTTCAGGGAAGTCTCTAATTTCTAGGTCCATATTGATGATGGGGGGATAATGAAATGTGAAGGCTACTGTGAAAATATCAAACTTCAGATGGGAGACTACCACCTAAAGATCCACATGTTTGTGATTAACATGGGTGGTTGTGACATTGTCATGGGTGCTAAATGGATTCACACACTAGGCCTAATCACCATGGATTTCTAGGAGTTATATATGAGCTTTAAGTAGAATGACCACACGCATACCCGCATACCCTCCGTGGACTCCAAACAGGTGCTCCTTCTATCATTAGCTTGAATCACATGGAAAAGTTGTTGAAAAAGGGCGATCATGGAGTTATCGCCTAGTTTAATACTATCTAGGCCATCGAGCCCACTACAGTTCATATTTATCCTGACATGCAACAGGTCTTGAATCGACACCAGCAGGTATTTGAAAAACCTAAAGAGCTTCCACCCTCTAGAGGGGAACATGATCATAGCATCAATTTGGTCCCAAGGGCACAACTGTTGAATGTGCAGCCATATAAATGTCCTTTCGCCCAAAAGAATGAAATTGAAAAAATCATCAAGGAACTCCTCAAAGTTGGTGTCATTCATCCTAGCATCAGTCCTTATTCATCACTAGTGGTCATGCTGCTCAAGAAAGATGGGGAATGGCGCATGTGTCCAAACTTTAGGGCCCTAAACCAGCTCATGGTCAAAGACAAATTCCCTATCCCAATTGTTGATGATCTGTTGGATGAACTACATGGTGCTCAATTCTTTACTAAGCTAGATCTTCGCTCTCGCTATCACCAAATACGCATGAAAGAAGTAGACATTCCCAAGACTGCTTTCCGAACTCATGAATGCCATTATGAATTCTTGGTCATGCCATTTGGTCTTTGTAATGCCCCATCCACTTTTCAAAGCCTCATGAATTACCTACTGAAACCATATCTCTAAAAATTTCTCCTCGTTTTCTTTGATGACATTCTCATCTACAGCCTAACCTGGGAAAAACATCTTCAGCATGTAGACCTGCTCTTGCACCTACTCCAGAATCATAAATTATTTGTCAAATTGTCCAAGTGCTCTTTTAGCATGGAAGAAATCTAGTATTTGGGCCACATTGTGGGCTGTGAAGGTTTCCGGGTGGATCCCAAAAATATACAGTCAATGCAAGATTAGCCCCAACAAAAAACATGGAAGAGTTTGAGGGGATTCTTGGGTCTCACTGGCTACTATAGTAAATTTGTCTACAATCATTTCTAGACACCTCACTAACCTTCTCAAGAAAAAATCATTCCTCTGGACTAATTCAGCACAACAACCATTTATGGCTCTCAAACAAGCCATGTGTTCCACTCCCGTATTGGCACTACCCAACTTCACCAAATCTTTTGTAATTGAATGTGATGCTTTAGGTACTGGTATCGGTGTTGTCTTAATGTAAGAAGGTCAACCCTTGGCTTTCGCCAACCAACAACTCAGTGGGAAACATCTGGGACAATCTGCCTATGAGAAGGAGATGATGGCCATCTTACATGTAGTAGATACCTGGCGACCATACTTATTGGGGCAGCGTTACCAAATTTGCACAAACCACCAAAGCCTCAAATATTTGTTGGAGAAACGTCTATCCTCACCGTGGAAAAATAAATGGTTGGCCAAAATTTCTGGGATATGATTATAAAATAATTTACAAGAAAGGGCGTGACAATGTAGTACCATATTCTTTATCACATCAGTTTGAGGATGAAGTCACCCTACTATCAATCTCTCTCCTCGTACTAGATTGGATTGAAGAAGCCCGCAAGGAATGGTTTTCACATCCCTCTCTCCCCCAGCTCATTAATAACTTGAGAGCAGATCCTAATTCCTCAGTTGGCTACTCTTGTAAGGATGATATTCTTCACTAGAAGGACATAGTAGTTATATCATCGACATCCACCCTTAAACACACATTTTGGTAGAGTTGCATTCATCTCCCACTACAGGACATGCAGGCTTTCAGAAGACTTATCCTCTTACTCATTGTTCTTTACTTTGGATAGGAATGAAAACTAACATTCTTGCTTTTGTAGCTAAATGTGATGTGTGTCAATGCCACAATGGAGAAACAATTAAGTCACCAGGAACCTTACAACCATTTCCCATCCCTGCCTCAATATGGATGGATGTTTTTATGGATTTTATTACTGGTATTCCGAAGTTAGGAAACAAATCAATCATCATGGTAGCTATGGAAAAACTTTCTAAATATCCTCACTTGTGCGCTCTACCCCACACATTTACCCCCACTTTGGTCGCTCAAGCTTTCATGGAGATATACCTAGGGTGATTCACTTCAAAAAAGCAACATCAATGGGTACAGTGGCTACCTCTAGCTAAATGGTGGTATAATACTAACTATCATGCAACCACCAAGATGACTCCATATGAAGTAGTGTATGGTCAACTCCCACCTTCACCTACTTCTTATATCCCTCGATTCTCTAATGTGCAAGCAGTGGATCAACTCCTACAAAATCGCGCAGCCATGCTAGCCCGTCTCAAAGATAATCTCCATTAAGATCAGAATCACATGAAGCAACATGCAGAGAAACATCTTTCAGAACACACGTTTGAAGAAGGCGATCAGGTATTCCTATGGCTAAAACCATATAAGAAAACATTGCTCAAAGAATAGGGCTGCCAAAAATTAGCTCCAAAATTCTACGGACCTTATCAAATACTTCAGTGCATTGGAGTAGTAGCCTACAAGCTATCTTTGCCACCAACTTCAAAAATTCATCCATTCTTCCATGTATCATGCCTCAAGAAAGTGTTGGGGAACAATTATAGAATTCAAACCAGTCTACCTGAATTGGATGAAGAAGGTTCAATCTGGCTCCAACCTGAACAGGTCCTCGATACGCGAGAATGACATCTGTGTGGCTGCACCATCAAGGAATTCCTCGTCAAGTGGAAAGACACCTCTCCAGAAGATGCGCCCTAGGAACCAACCACTACTCTTCAGTAGTTTCTGTAGCTTCAACTGTTGGGCGATTTAGCTGTCTGCTAAATCCCTGTCATTTAATTTATCAATCCGGGGAATCGTAAACTTAGAAGCAAACCAATATATATGGGACCTTAGATGAAACAGGTGTAAGAAGTTTGTTTAGAATGGAAATGCATATTACAAATCTAAACTATCAGATCTATTCTATGAAAGCATAAAAATAATGTTTGATCAATGGAATTATTTTACTTTAAAAGATAGAGAAGAGTATCTTGTTCAAGAGTCCTGGTTGTCCTTCTACCATCTTTCTATAATAACATTGCCAAACACCTAAGAAAGCAGGAAATAAAGCATGTAAATAAAAGCAAGTAAATATTGTTTCCAATTCAATTCTTAGCTTATGGAGAAGAGTCTCCTAACTTAGGAGGACTTGATCTCTAGATACTGAAAGGGAATCAATATTCACATAAATGTAATCTAGGAAAGCATATAAGAAAGTAAATCTTATTTCAATTTAATCTAGCTCATGAAGAAGGGACTCCTAACTTAGGAGTTCCTGGTTTTCCTTCTCACATCAAAACTAGCTATTGAAAGGAGATCAACCTTCACACAAAAAAACATGGCCACAACATGAATTCATACTAAAATTATCTATTTACAAGAAAGAAATAAGATGAACATCATAATTAAGATTAGTATATTCACAACATTACTTTACAACAAAGTGCACTTATCTTAGTATGGGGATCCTTCCATTCCTCAATGAGCACACATGATCAACTATCACACCTTAAGAATCAAACAACACTCATAACTCATGATTTGGAGAAAATGATATTATTCATGTTGAATGAACAATCATAAATTTGGTGTTAATGAATAACTGATAATTGTTTTCTCTCCCTCCTCCTCCTTAACATGATTTGGAGGATGCTCCTCTTATTTATACATGAATTAGGGATATCTACTCAATAAATGTAGATCCCTTAAATATCTACTAGACCCACACTTGTCTCAACTTATCCCTAAATACTAGATATAAATCCCATGACACATCAAAATCTCCATGATCTTCCTCCTTGGAATATGGTCCACCTCTTAAGTTGAAATTCGAATTTTTGGGAGGCCACATAAGGGTGCCTTGGAAGCTTCCAAATGATCTACACATGTCATCAAACTCAAGCCACTTTTAGGTATAAGAAAATAAATGTTATTTCTCTAACTTTTAATCATAAATTCACTCTAAATACATGAAATTAATAACTTTGGAAAATGAAAATATAAACTCATATGGTAATGGAAATATAGGGTTATGTAATGACAATGAGATGAAATGAGGTGACAAAATGAGGATAAAGGTGAAAATGGAGTGAAAATTAATGTTGATTTGGCAGCCCAACATCAACCTTGTGGACAAGGCTGCTTTTTATGGGGGAGGGCATGTTAGGGTCCAATCCTAACACCTTTATTTATGTAATAGGTTCGGGTCATAGTTATAGTTAGTTAAAGAGTCAATAAAGCCATATTAATTGTAAGTGGTTGACCCGCATTTAATAAAGGGACCACAGTGAGTTGCAAACGGGCCATGGTATTAGATAGATGGTATTGAGAGAACCATGGTAATAACCCATGGTATTGTATGTATGAATCAAATATAAATGATAGAGACTCCCCATTGAGGAATATTGATTCTTAATTTGTAATCGAGCTCTACTCTACTAGAGGTTTCACCCTCAAAGAGGCAAGTGAACATTGCTTTCATCTCTGAATAATAAAATACTTGTTATTTTTCTCATTTTTTTATGTGTTATGGGTTGTATTTCTTCACATATTTGGTATTATGGAATTTCTCATAGGTCAAGAGCATAACAAGACCTATGTTAGTGACCCTAAGATTTGTGCCACTTTTCTAGCCCAAAATCCCAGCCTCTGCCCAAAACTTGTTACAACCTCCATAATCAATCAAAGACATGATGACAAGATAACTATATCAAAAATAAACCTCAGGACTAAGCCTAAGCATCTTCAACTGAGACTGACATTCTGTCAAACAATTGGCATCAATGCAACCTACAGGTCTAGGATATAAGATAAAGCATAAATGACTAAAAGAACTAGTGAAACATAAGTAGAATGATCAACACCTTCTCCATTGAACTGCTATAGTGTAAATTAGGTCTTTCATCCATCTATATAACAATTACAAGTAAATACATGAAATAACCATGACATGAACCAGTCATTTAACCATGCTTATAGCTATCATTAAACCATGTAAATATCATAGATATGACAACCATTAAATCCACATAAATAAGTGAAAAAGTAAGAGAACTTAGCTTTTATTAATCATAGGAAAATCCAACCAGGTTTGGTACTTCCATGTAGCACCCAACCGTAGACATGACTAAACAAAATCTCTCTTTCAGCCAGTCACCCTCGTCCCATATTCCAAGCATGAATGTGGGATCTCATAGAACAACCAAGGGAATCCAGAGGCTAGACCACTTCCACCCTCATCAAACCTTGATCCCACCAAAAACGGTGCTCCGATCACAATCGAGACAAACTTCGAATGCCATCCGGAATCCATCACTATCCTTGAGGAATTTTTTGTCTCCTTGTATCTCAAGCTTTACCACAATCTAAATCTATATCACTAGGCCCTAAAATTAGACCAATCTCTCAAGCTTTACCACAATCCAAACCCAGATCACTAGGCTCTAAACGGAGACTTCTGCCTCGGGCTTTACCATGTATCTCGCCAAAACTGGTCAATGAATTCCTAGGCCTTTGGGAATAGAACTTGAGACCACCTCCACCCCTAATTTCGAAATAAATCTAGCAAACTGAAGCTTAAAAAATGAAATAAACATCCCAACACCATGACATCTATAAAAAGGAAAGGCTAGGTAGAAAACCACTATGATAACCCCGCAAAACCATGCTACTGATAGTAAGAGAACCATACACCAACATGCAAAGCCATGCATGTTCAAACTAACTAGGAAATTACACATGGAAAAACGTTACTTGCAAGTATTCCTACTGAAATTCCATGATCCTTCTCTTCTTCATTGATCCTTGATTTACTTCCTTTCCCTTGCTTGCTTTTATTTCCTTCATCCAAAGCTACGGTGTTCCAATAAAACTCTATGACCAAGAGTGTGTGTGTGTGTGTGTGAGAGAGAGAGAGAGAGAGAATAATGAGAGAGCTCTCAAAATGAATTGAAAAAAGGTTAGAAAAAGCTTTCCAACTGATCCTTAGAAGCCTTTTTATTAATTAGGCCTCTAATTTCTTCATTTTCCATTATTTTCCTTCAATTTCCTCCTCACATGCAACCTATGACATTTCACCTTACTTTTATCCTAATTTCCTTTATTTTCATAAATAAATGTGCCAAAAATGTATTTTTTCCTTTTAATGCCTTTGCCTTAGCCTTTTCAAAATTTCCTTAGCTAAACACACATTCAGTGATGCCCACTGGGATATCTTTGCCCAACATCCAACTTGGAATATGTGTGCCTTAACTGTGGTATTATTTGGCCTTTATTAAATTTTATTACATGAACTTTTCACGAAGGCTGTTACAGAACCCTCCCCCTTAGGGAAAGCCATCCTCCATGTTAAACACACTAAGACCTCAACAAAACCACTAAAAACAAACATACTTCCCATGGAGCTTTATAAGTTAGCTCATTGCAGTATTTACAATGAAAGACCTGCTCAAAAGAAAAACATCATGACAACATGACAATATAATAACCATATCACTTATCGGAGCCGTATAACTCAGCTCATAGCTGTATTTACATCCATATATATATATATATATATATATATATATATATAATATATATATATATATTATATATATATATATATAATATATATAATATATATATATATATATTACATACATATACCAAACATAAACAAAACACATGTCAACATAAACCAACATCAAACCAAAACTGCTTTGCCTCAACCGACAAACAATGAAGGATACAGGCCCATATCTAATCAACCATCTACCATGTAGCTTCTAAAGGCCTAAAGTGTTTCCATTGCACTTTAAGCCACTCCATGGATCTGTTCCTATGCATGAGATGTTTTCCTCCAATATGCACTGAGGTTGTGGCTAGAACTCTACTTCTTTCTCCACCTGCAATACAGACCAATCAATAACATGATCAACATCCTTTATATACTTCTTAAGTAATGAAATATGGAAAATAACATGGACTTTCACTGTTGGAGGTAGTGAAAGTCAATAGTCCACTGGTCCAATCCTCTCAAGAATCTCCAAATGATTGCAATGTCGTGGTGCCAACTTCGCACATGAGCCAATCCTTAAAGAGATTTTCTTGGGCTTGATGCACAAATACACATGATCCCCAACCTAAAACTCCTTAAGTACCTTGTGTTGATTTTCATAAATCTTCTATATATCCTATAATTCCATTAGATTCTTCGTTATAACATGCATTTCCTGCTCCATGAATGCCAACATATCTGGTCCAATAACTACCTTTTTTGCTAGATCACTCCAGTTGATGGGAGTGTTACAACTCCATCCATACAATGCCTTCAAAGAACTCATCCTTAATGACTCATGGTAACCATTATTGTATGTGAACTCAACCAATGGAAGATACTCCTCCCATTTCCTCTGCTAGTGCATCGCATACATCCTTAACATATCCTTCAGGATACTATTGACCCTATTTATCTGTCCATCTACATACATATGATAAGATGTACTGAAGGCCAACTCTGTACCCAAGCCTACAAATAGTTCTTTCCAAAACTTGGAAGTGGACTTTGCATCCATGTCTGACAAAATCTTCTTTGGAACACGGTGCAGTCTCACTATCTCTCTAATGAACACATGTGCTACCTCAATGGCTGAATATGTAGTCTTTACTAGAATGAAGTGAGTTATCTTTCTCAACCTGTCAACCACAACCATAGTATAATCATGTTGCCTCACTATCTTCTGAATACTTGTAATGAAATCCAAGCAAATGACCTCCCATTTCCATTCTAGAATCACTATAGGCTATCATAAACCACCTAGATGCTTACATTTCACCTTTACGTGCTGAAAATATAAACATCTAGCCACAAAATCTACCACTTGCTTCTTTAGATTCGACCAATAGTAGATGTCTTCTGATATCCTGGATGACCTGCGCATGGATTCATGTGAAACTATCTCAAGGTAAGCTTCTTGAGATCATTGCAATTCTACACATAGATCCTGTCTCTAAAGCTCTCCAAAGCATTTGCTGTAAGATGTTAGTCTGCATCCTGATCTCTTGTACCTGTACTTGCACCTATACTTGTACCTATACTATGTTGTAACCTATGCATGACCTCCATGTATCTTTCATCCCATTGTCCTGCATGCAAAATCCTATCCTGTAACTCTATCCCATAAGAGCTCATATTTTTTATTTGATTTACTTGTACCTTCCTTCTAAGATCATTCACAACCCAATTCACCTTCCCTTCAATGTATCTAATCTCGAAGTCAAACTCACTAAGGGTAGCTAACCATTTAGGTTACCTGGCATTTATATTTGACTACTCAAATAAATACCTAAACCCACTATGATCGCTCATCAATGTATACCTCTTGTCAAGAAGATAATGTCTCCACATGTTCAATGCATGTATAATGCTACTATCTCAAGGTCATACATTGTATAGTTTTTCTCGTGATCATTCATTTTTCATGACTCATGGCACACTACCTTCCCTCCTTGCATGAGAACTCCACCAAGTCCTCTCTTCTAAGCATTTGTACACACTACAAACTCCTTGATCGGATCCACAATACTTAGCACTGGTGCATGTGTCAAAAACTACTTAACATACTCAAAACTAGCCTCACATTCTTATATCCATTCAGTCTTCTTACCTTTCCTCTAAAATGATGTGATAGGATATGAAATGCATGAGAATTTCGTGATGAACGTCCTGTAGTAACCTACCAATCCCATGAATGATCTCACCTCATCCACATTCTTAGGAGCTACCCATTCCATGATGGCCCTTATCTTTTCTGGATACATTGTTATGCCACCCTTGGAGACAACATGCCCCAAGCAATGTACCTCAGTCTGAAAGAATTTGCACTTGCTAAGTTTAGCATATAATTGATTCCCTCTTAGAAATCATAACACTACTGCTAAATTCTTAGCATGTTCTTCCTCATTTTTAGAATATACTAGTATGTCATCAATGAACACAATAACAAACTTATCCAAATATGGATGCAACACACTATTTATCAAAAACATGAATGTAGTTGGAGCATTAGTCAAACTGAATAGAGCAACAAAAAAATCATAATGCCCATACCTGGTCCTGAATGCAGTCTTGAAGATATCCTCTTCCTTGATGCGTACATGATGGTATCCCGATCTCAAGTCGATCTTAGAGAACACTTTTACTCCCTTCAACTGATCAAAAAAATCATCAATCCTCAGCAAAGGGTACCTGTTCTTGAGCGTTACCTTGTTCAGTTGCATGTAGTCATTGCATAATTTAAGAGTAACATCTTTCTTTTTTACGAACAACATTAGAGAACCCTAAGGCGATACACTGGGTCTGATGTATCCTTTTTCCAACATCTCCTTTAGTTGCAACTTCAACTCTACCAACTCAAGTGTGCTCATCCTGTAAGGTTCTTTTGATGTCAGAGATGGTACTAGTACCAACTCAATAGAATAGTTTACCTCCTTTTGAGGTGGTAACTCTATAGTGTCCTCGGGAAATACATCCTAAAATGGATGCAAAAATGGGCACCTTCTTAACACATCGACATCCTCAACCTCCTCACCCTTTTCACTAGAAATGTGTACTGAAAAATCACACAACCTTTTCTGCGACTACACTTAGCCTACATAGCACTAACCATCCTCACTAATGTAGGTTTCTTCTTTCCCTGCAAGGTCCTATTTTCCCCACTATCATCTACACACTCAATAGCCTTGTCAAAGTAACCCACTTTGGTTCTTTGAAGGTATATCCAATCCATACCCAAAAAAATACTATACGATCCCAATGGAAATACATTCAAATGTGTTGTTGTAGGCATACCATTTAACTCAAATGCGCAAGCTCTTACCCAACGGTGAACTTGATTCTTTGTACCTTTAGCCAGTTGTACCAACCAAGATTCAATATGCATTTATTTACTCAAACCACACTTATCCACCAGGTCAAGATTAATATACCTATATTTAGATCTAGGATCAATCAAAATATAAACAACTTGATCACAAATATTACCATCTATCTCAATGATTCATGCCTGATGATCCACATGCATGTTGTCCATAATTGCATAGATCTAATGAATGCTATGAACAACATCACCAATTGTATGTGCCTCCTTATCACTATAGATCTATGGTCTACCACCACTCTAATACTGCAGAGAATCCCTCTTACAGTAATCCTTACCACATATCCAACACTGCAATGGTTCCCTACCACTGTCTCTAGCCTCCTGCTCTCCATGTCCCTTCTCAACTCTATTTGATCTCTTTTAAGGAACTACATTTTCTTTCTCACTTGCTTCCTGAGGTCTTGCTCTCTTTGGTGGTCATTTTCCTTTAGATTTTTCATTTCTCTTCAAGTCACGTTTAGGCTCAAATTTGTGCTTTGACTGCTCATAATAATGCTTCAACTTTCAGATGGTCTCCTCCAATGATCTAGGCTCATCAAATTCAATCTGGTCTCTGTATGCAATTGGAATTCCATTAATGAATCTTTGAACCTTGGCCTTCTCCTCCCCGAGGTAAGGCACATATCTCAACAACTCAAAGAATCTTCTAGTATACTCCTCATCTGTCAAAGAAACCATATGCAACTCATAAAACTCCTTAGCCCTATCATCATAGTACCTCTCAGACAAGTACTTCTTCTTGAATATTATTTCAAACTTATGCCAAGTAAAATATTTCTCATGTATACCTTTGACATTCTTCATGTCTTCCTACCAAATATCAACTTTACTTTTGAGACTAAAAGTGGCTATCTTTTCTTTCATGTTTACTGAATAATCATGCAATCAGAAGAATTTATTCATACCAAGAAGCCACACCTTTGCATCTTGTGGTTTCTTCTTTTCTTCGTCAAATGTAGGTGGCTTTTATTTCTTAAACTCATCCGGAAGGCATCCCCTATCACTCCTCCTATAAGGATGATGACGATGATGATCATGATGCCTGTCAGAACTAGAACTATAATAATACATGTGTATGTCACCTCTCCTATCTAGAGTGTCCAACATCCTGCCATCCATGACCGTGTCATAACTATTTGACCTATGTATACTAGGAGACTTTCTTCCATATTCCCCATTAGTTTGTCCTCATTTCCATGGATGATCCGAAGTGGTCACTGTTACTGCAAATCTGACAAACTCTAAAGTAGTATCGCATTCACCTATGCTTGTTTCTCTTGTGCTTGCATGATTTTGTCAGTCTGCTTTGAAACTTCTTATTTATTCCTTCAAGATTCTCAAGGTGTCTGCCAAGTCAGAAGAGTTCCCCACACCATGTTGCTCATATGATGTATAGGGATATTCTATGCAGTCTACCACCTTTCTAGAGTTAAGAAATTTACCTAGGAACACAAATTAATTACAGAGAATTATTGAGAGAAATAAATATAAAAATAACCAGCAACAACCATAAACACATAAACACACATTTTTATCTGGGAAAAGCCCAAATCTAGGGAAAAATCTGATCATAATGAAATTTCATTATCCTGGCCAAAACCCTGGCTGATCCGGCCAAGTGAGCCTTCACCGCTCACCTCCAAGCCCTTGCATTATTACCTTGGGTACCTCCCCTAACTATTATTAACTACTTGTGGTCCCTTATATGACATGGGTTAACCACCTTATTTATTACTATGGCCCATCCCATTATTACATTATTACCTTGGGTACCTCCCCTAAGTATATGAAAATGCAAATAAACCCAGAAATAGTATGAAATGAGTCTTTATTATGAAACCCTTATGGTAGGGAAACACCATACAATCAGTCCTTAAGGAAGGAGAATACTCCACAAGCGATATGCTTGTTCATACAAGAATACTTCTCTTCATATCCCTCCATGTGGAGTCTCTAGCCTCTATATAGGCCTCATACATACAATACCATGCATCATTACCATG
>APFE030785881.1:189548-224522 GCA_000404065.3 Pinus taeda | reverse complement strand
GAGTCAAGTTTACTTAACAATTCCCCCCTTAAACTTGACTTGGGGTTCCTTGACTAACTCCAGCCAAACCTGCTAAGTGAGACAATCCTGCTCACTCTAGCTCTTACCCCCCTCAAAGTTTTTACCTGGGGTATTGTTAACCTGACATCGCCCCTATCACCTAAGTCTAACCCAAACTTTACTGGTGATCACCGAGGGGTGCACATGCCTTACCAGGTCTTACAGTAGTATGCCCATTTACATGCAATAATTTTGACTTCATAATTTTTTTTTTTTGTTTATTGCTGCTACTGTTCTGACCCATCTCTTAATTGTGGGCATCCTTGTTTTATTTCTTTACTGCCTTCTTGCCAAATTTAACTGCCTTTAATTTCTAAGATGAATCCTTGAAATCCTCGCATGGGGTGACTTCCCCACGAGGCCTTGATCTAGATCTGGAGCGTGATAATATGCAATGCTTCTTGTTTGGTTGATCTATATCCATGGCATCAGCATTCTCTTCCATGCCACTTGACCTTTCTCGCTAAGACACAGATCTGCTCCGAGCTCTCTCTATTTTTGTCGAAGGATCCCATAACAACAACTGTTCCTCATCCTCCTGATCCTCTACCTCCGGTCTCTTTACCTGCAACAACTCTTTCATGGCTACTATAGATTGCAGCTTCCTCGCCTTCATCTATCTGCCTTTATAGAACCTTGTTTTGGCTACATTTAGATTAGATTTGTGAACAAACTATGCATCAATCCTTTCTATGTCTACCAAGCTAAATAACCCTTGGCAACAAAATGATTTTTCTGAAGCCAATACACAACCTTTGGCTCTTATACCAATTGTTAAGAAATTTAGCCGAGAACAAAAATATAAAATAACCAACAACAGCCATAAACACATAAACACACATGTTTATCTGGGAAAACACCAAATCTGGGGAAAAATCCGATCATAATGAAATTTCATTATCCTGGCCAAAACCCTGGCCGATCCGGCCAAGTGAGCCTTCACCGCTCACCTCTAGGCCCTTGCATTACAATGAAGTCCTTCCAGCCTTTTATAGGCTCCATTACATATAATACCACGGCCATAATACCATGGGTGCACAATACCATGTGCCTCAAAACCATCACTGTTTAACCTCCTTTGACTCTATCCCGAGTCAAGTTTACCTAACAACTACATATGATCTCTTTCCTACACGACATACTATGTCACCTAAACCAAATCATCATAAATCAACGTACCTTAGCATAATTTGGGGATGATACCTCATCTGCAAGATCATCAAATCAACATGATAAATGTATAACATAATCATAATAGCATATATAAATATATTGTGCATTAACATCATTCTAGCTAGGGTCCAGTTACCAATGCAAGGCCATATGACCTCCTACATGACAACAACCATTACTCCATTGTACACATTGGCACATGAAACTATCAACATGCATAAGCAATGCCTAATCAACTACACATACGTAAACACATGTAGTCAAGCATAAGCAATCAATTCTTGTAATCAAACTACAAGATTGATAACTATAATAAAATAACCAAGAATGCAACCCAACATACAAGGATGTAATCAAGATGCATAGAATCATATAACCAGTCATATACTCCTGACGATGCATTCCATAAAATCGACATCAAGTTCCTCATGATAACCTTACTACAACCATGATCAATATGATGTAATGTAACAAGAACACAGAGCACAAGTGTAAGAGACACACAAACAACTGACATGCATGCATGGCCAACACATTCACCCATATTTGTAATATTAGATATGAGCCGAAGAGAGTGCAACCATGCTCTAATACCAATTTGTAACCACGCCTAATTATAGATTCACCCAAGGAGAGCGCAACCATGCTCTGATACAAATTTGTAACACCCCCTCCTCCGAGGTCCACCTAAGCAACCAATGAGCTGGGATAAACATGCAAATAGAGAGATCACTATGAGGGATTCAACTTCCTTGTTGACCTTAAGGAAATGGAAGCGATGGAAAATATTAAACAAACCCATCCACATCAGCAGCAACGCCCTCACGAGACATGTGAGTCATTGAGACATCATATCCCTAAGTCCCACTAATGATTTAAGCCTTTTAACCCTTGTTGCTCTCATGATATAGGGAATACAGCATCGAAAAGCCAAAGTCTCTCTCATAGGCCTATTTTCTAGCGTCCCTGGACTCTTTTCAGCAGGCCTGTGCTAGCAACCCCAATATTTGAGCCACTTTTCTAGCCCGTAATCCTGACCTCTGCCCAAAATGTGTCACGACCTCCAGAAAAAACCAAAGACATGATGAAAAGATAACCAAATCAAAAACCAACCTCAAGACTAAGTCTGAGCATCCCAAATTGGGATTGAAATTCTGTCAAACACTTGGCATCAATGCAACCTATAGGTCTAGGATACAAGAAACATAACCCGAAGGGTCACAACCTTCTCCATTGAATTGTTATAACATCAATTAGGTCTTATGTCCATCCATCTAAAAATTACAAGTAAATACATGAAATAACCATGACATGAACTAAATATTTAACCATGCTTATAACTAGAATTAATCCATGTAAATATTAGAGATATGACAACCATTAAATCCATATATAAACTAGTGAAAAATTAAGAAAACTTAGATTTTATTAATCATAGGAAAATATGACTAGGTTCACGACTTCCATGTACCACCCAACTATAGACATGGCCAAACCAAATCTATCTTTTAGCTAGTCACCCCTGTGCCATATTCCAAGCATGAATGTTGAATCTCATAGAACAACCAAGGGAATCCAGAGGCTAAACCACTTCCACCCTCATCAAACCATGATCACACCAAAACCAGTGCTTCAATCACAATTGAACCAAACTTGGAATGTTATCTAGAATCCATCACTATTCTTGAGGAATTTTCGGTATCCTTGTCTCTTAGGATTTATCACAAGCTAAGCCTAGATCACTAGGCCCTACACTAAGACCAATCTCTTAGCCTTTACCACAATCTAAAGATGGATCACAAGGCCCTAAACTGAGACTTCTCCCTCAGGGTTTACCGTGTATCTCTCCAAAACCAGTCAAGGGATTCCTAGGCCTTTGGGTATGAAACTTGAGACCACCTCTGCCCTGGATTTTGAAATCCATCCAGCAAACCAAAGTTCAAAAACTGAAATAAACATCCCAACACCATGGCATCCATAAAAAGGAAAGGATAGGCTGAAAACCATTGTCATAACCCGAAAAAACCATGTCATTGACAGTAAGAGAACCATACACCAACATGGAAATCCATGCATGTCCAAACCAGCTAGGAAATCACACATGCAAAAAGGTTACTTGCAAGTATTCCTATTCAAGCTGCATGATCCTAATCTTCTTCCTTGATCCTTGCTTTCCCTCCTTTCCCTTTCTTGCTTTTCCTTCTTTGATCCAAAGATAGAGTGTTCCAAGAAAACTCTAAGTGACCAAGAGTGAGAGAAAGAGAAACAGAATAATGAGAGAGCTCCCAACTTGAACTCACAAATGGTTAGCAAAATCTTGCTAAGTGATCCTCAGAAGCCTTTTTATTAATGAGTCCTCTAATTTCTTCATTTTACATTATTTTGCTTTAATTTCATCCTCACATGAAACTTGTGACCTTTCACCTTAATTTTCTCCTAATTTCCTTTATTTTCATAAATAAATGTGCCAAAAATTCATTTTTTCCTTTTAATTCCTTAGCCTTAACCTTTGCCAATTTTCCCTAGGAAAACACACATCCAGTGATGCCCACTAGGATATATTTACCCAACATCCATCTCGAAATACATGTCCTTTAATCTCAGTCTTATTTTTCCTCTATTAACTTTTATTACATGAACTTTTCATGAGGGTTGTTAGAGTTGCACTTCTTATAGTTGATGTGCTTTCTTGATAAAGGTTTAAAATCATAATCATTTCCCTTTAAAGGTGGATTTAGTCACCTTGGGAGTTCAAAGGCTTGTTTAAATATCCAAAATAACATAGAGCCATTTTTTTTCCATCAAAATCTTGTTGGACATCAATTGAAATTTGTTGTGTAAAGACTGTAGGGGAGGCACTGTGCTCAAAGACACTCTCTATGTTTGTTCAAGACAAAGGGTAATCACCACTTCTAGGTTCTAATTATTCCTTTATTAGAACCTAGTCTAATGTTTCCTTAACAATTGAAGAAAACATGCAGATGACCTTGCAAGCTTCAAATTCTTAGCTCGTTGCGCTTTCTTTGATGTGTCTAAAAGTTACGTTGCACTTACACATAGTCATTGCATTTTATCTTTAAGCTTGTGTAAAATGTTTAAACTTTGCTTGACACCTACATCCTAGAGTCTGACAATTCCTTATAAATGGCTTGTAGTTTCACAAGCCTTGTTGCTCCTTCTTTAGAGTATCAATAAGCCTTTTCCTTCATGCGTTGTTCCTTCTTGCTATGTTAATGCTGCAAACATATTTTCACCATATTTCCTAAACCTTGTACCCATTTTCCATGAACGTTTTACAGGAGATGCATGGGGATGAGATCAATAAACTCACTTAATTTTAGGTCAAAACTTTTCATGGTTTTCGATAAATGAGCCATTGTCATATACAACCATTTTTGGATTTTTGAAATCCGTGAGTCAGATTTAGCTCAATTTTTTGTGTAGAAGCATTATAATGGTATAAACTTGCTAAAAAATAATTATCTCACTCTAATTCACCATTTAGGATATGCTTGAAAAATATCAGTTGTTGTGCTTTTACTCTAGGTGGAATTTTTGAAAGATGGAAGGTTTACATAAGGAAAAGAGGTTTCTCAAAGGTAAGTTGATGATGTATATTTCCCACATGCATCAGTCATTGAGTAGTTTAAAAAGTGATCAGAGCTATATAAACCATCAACTCGTTGGGCTTCTGTTATTTTGTTTCTACTACAGGAGGAAGTAGCATAGTGTTGGTGCTATGCTTAACACAATCAACCCTTTGACTCTAAAATTCTTGTCTAAAATTTATGTAATTAATTTTTATGCTCATAATTAATGTTTTGAGACTTATAAGAACTTTCAAACTTCATTTTGGCATTGTATTTAATGTAAATTTGTTTGAAAAGTCCTTAGTCAAAGCAATTTGTAGTTTTTAGAGAAGCAGTTTTATATTCACTGTAGTAAGCAGAAACATAATTCGTTTTAGGGAATTTGGTTCCTAGAGGTGGGAATTGATTTGTTTTTGTTTTATTTATGATGTAATTTTGATGAAGAAATGGGTTAGTGAAGGTTTAGAAGAAGAGACGTTGTGTATTGCAATTTTTTAATATACTTTTCCAATGAATGAAAAGACAGAGCTCTAATTTTAGAGGGATTCCTATGTTAGGTACTAATGGTGATGTGATTCTTTGTATTGAAATTTTTCTCTTCGTTATTATCATGATCTAAATGTATATCTTCCTGTTTATCTAAGCAAGAGTTTATTTAAGAATACACTGTCAAAGTGCTTTGTTATAGTTCACTAAAGAATCCATGTTTTTCCTCTTTAATGACATTTAAAATTTCATCCTTCTAGTGACATTCTTTATATGTGATTTTTCATCATTCTTCTACTCACCCTTCTACAACAAATTTAAACGAAAACACCATAAGAACTGCCTACCTTTCCCTTGTAGAAATATCCCTGATATCTTCATCTTCTCACTACAAAATCATCAACTCAACATGACTCCATGCCCAATGGATCTTTCTTCTCCCCTACCAACAAAATTTTGAAACCTATATCTCTCTAAGCACCATACCTAGCCTAAGATTTAACTGATAATATTTAGATAGTGAGAGACCTCTCTGAAGCTGGAGGGGATAGGTTCTAGCTTCTAAGTGACTTTTTCTTACCTTTGTATTCCTCTCCACAACCTAGAGGAATTATGAAGTGCTAACATGGTGGTATCGTTGTTGGGGAGCGAATGGTTCCAACTTCCTTGGGAGAGAATCCAAAAGATCATATTTGACTTTTGATGGGGAATAAAAGCCAAACACATGGAAGTTTTTCCATTCACCTCGCGAATCCAATTAAGTTTTAACCTGATCCAAAAACTCCACTTGAAGTAGGATGCATAAATCAGGCTTTTAGTTGCAACTCTACTAGCTCAAGATGAGTTATGTGTCTGGAACGTATGCTACTTTAAATTGTATGCATATTCTAGGTTTTCCAAATTTCATGCCTCATGTATAATGGCAAACTTATTTTTCAAAATTTATAGATCAAAAAGGATATGTTGTGGCTCTTCATTTGGTCAAATTTCAAATGCATGTATGTAGACTTAAGGTTATATTTCATGAGGGTTGTTTGATGAAGATGTTTATAGAAAAATTAGAAGAAGATTCACAATATTATTATGAAGGATTACCAACTTCTAGTATATATTCCTTAAAGACTATCCACACAATATTCTTTGAACATTTTAAGGAATCCTATCCATCATTATTGTTGGTTCAAGACTATTGTCAACATCTTGAAAGTTTCATTCAACATATGGAAATTTTTTATGCAAATGATGAGTTTATGGATGCTAATATTACAAAGGCCTTCCATGAGAAACCTTTTCAACATCAGGAGGAAATAGTAGAGGATAATTGCCATGATATTCAGGTGGATTTCCAAAAGGAAATATTTTCTCCAAGGGATGAAAATGACGTAGATCAAGATCCTAATGAAGAAAGTCATGATTCATTTACTAAGTTCAATAGTAATGTACATCAGGTTTGTTCTCTTGAGCTTGATGAAAATAATAAAGAGTTTTCAAATGGCCAAGATAGGGAGGAGGATAGTAGATCAGTTTTTTCTTCATGCCATTCTTTTTCTCAGTTTTTGTCTCATGAAGAAACTTATGAAAATAAGATCTATGAAATTTCATGCATAAAAACTTTAGGTAGTAAAATCATTCATGGCAACGACTACCATTTGGATGGTGTATAATCTATTCATGATTTTACATCTCTTGAATTGACATATCCAAAAACAATTCGAAGCCAAGATGACACTCTTGTTAATATACATGAAGGGTCATTTGTAGAAATTTTTATTATTCAAGATGTGGATGCCTCAATTGAAGATTTGCAAGAACACACAAACCTTGTTTCTAATATCAATGATAGGAGAGATGAAAATTTTGATCCTTTCTTATTCAAGGATGGTCTTAAGACTGTTAAGTCAAAAACAAAGTAGCTAGTAGTAAATCATGAGGAACAATCCTTACTTGATAATCAACAAGAAAATAAGTATTCCTTTCATGACTTCTATGACCCTTTTGGCAGGTTGTTGCAGTCATTAGAACAAAAGAACATTGTTGTATTTATAGATCATAAAGAGGTTTTCAGTGGGAAGTTTTAGATACCATTTTTTGAGTCTTTATTTATGCCTGGAGAAGCTAAATGCAAGCTTTAGTCAAGTAGCCATTTTCTTGATTGGCTACATTGGAAGGATCATTACATGTGATTGTATAGTTACCTTTAGCCGATTAGAGTAGGAAATCGTATGAAATAAGCTTGTTGGGCAAGTATTTATTTAAGCTTTTAGTTTTGGTTTCTAGCATTTATAATTTTGGTCAGTTACATTGTATACCACAATTTGCAGGTGTGGGAAGTTGTCATTGGAATTTGAAGCCTCGGGAGAAGGCCCTAAGATTTTGATGAGTTGCTGCCAATTTGCAGAGTGTCATAAGTCATGAGTCAGCCATGAGTCAAGTCAAGAGTAAACAAATCCCAATGGTCAGGCACATGGTGTACAATGTTCTTGGCACCTCGCAGGGATGATGCATCCTCATTGGAGCCAATGTTAGTGTCCTATATTATAGTAGTCAAAAACAAGTTTAGTCTTTTAAATTTGTTTTGGCCAATGTGTAAAGGATTTTCTATGATCTCTTAGAGATCAAGCTATTAGTCTTATTAAAGAATGAAATATTTTATTATTGACGTAATTATGTTAGAGTGTGTGAGTGATGATGCCAAGATAGTTATGGATTCCCAAAATATTGAGTCAAGTAAGTCTAAGGTTTATGTCTCATACAATATCATGAGTAACGTTATAGTGAGCCTCATCTTCTCATCATTGGCAAAAATTAGTGTTGTCAGGATAGTTAGTTACATTGTCAAATCACATTGTGCATGATATCATCACCAGTACAACATTTATGAGATGCGTTGTGTTTCTGGCAGTCGTTGCGGTTTCATGATAAAGGTTCAAAATCACAATCATTGTCCTTGAAAGGAGGATTTATTCACCTTTGGAGTTCAAAGGTTTGTTCAAACATCCAAAATACCAGAGATCCATTCTTTGTTCCATCAAAATATTGTTAGACATCGCTTGAAACTCACTACGCAAAGTCTGCAGGGGAGGTGATGCACTTAAAGACAGTCATTGTGTTTCTTCAAGACAAAGGGTTATTGCCACTTCTAGGTTCTAATTATTCATTTTCTTGGATGTTGTGTCTTCCATGTAGTCCAATTTTTCCTTACAAGTTGAAGAAAACATTAAGATGACCTTGCAAGCTTCAAATTCTTAACTCGCTATGATTTCTTTGTTGTGTCTGAAAATTACGGTACGCTTTCACACAATCGTTGCGTTTTCTCTTTTGGCTTGTGTAAAACGTTTAAACTTTGCTTGCCACCTATATCATAGAGTCTAAAAATTCCTTATAAATGGTCTAGAGTTTCACAAGCCTTGTTGTTGCTGCCTTAGAGTATCAAGAAGCCTTTTCCCCCATGCGTCGTGCTAATGCTACAAATGTATTTTCACCATATCTATTAAACCATTTATCCGTTTGACATGAAATTTGTACATGATATGCAAAGGGATGAGAGAAATAAGGTTACTTAAACTTAAGTAAAAAATCGTCATGGTTTTCGAGAAATCAGCCACCGTGATGTACAAATATTTTTGGATTTTGACGAAATCCTTGAGTCAGATTTAGGTCACATTTTTTGTGGAGAAGAATTATAATGATATTAACCTCGTGACAAAAAATAAACACAATTTGATTCACCTTTTAGGAGATTTGAAAAAAATAAGTTGTTGCGCTCAGGCATTGCGCTTTATTATAGCTGGATTTTTTGAAAGATGGAAGGTTTGCAAAAGGAAAAGAGGTTTCTCAAAAGGGAATTTGATGATTTCCATGTTATTTCCCACATTCATAAGTCATTGAGCAATTTAGAAAGTGATTGGAGCTATATAAACCATGAACTCATTGTGCTTCCATTGTTGCATTTATGCTACATGAGGAAGTAGCGCAGTGCTGACGTTGTGGTTCCACACAATCAACCCTTTGACTCTAAAATTTGTGTCTAAACTTTATGTAATTAATTTTTATGGTCATGATTATTTTTTTGAGACTTCTAATAACCTTGAAACTAGATTTGGGCATTGTATTTAAGGTACATTTGTTTGAAAAAATCTTAGTCAAAACAGTTTGTAGCTTTTAGAGAAGAAGTTCTATATTCGTTATAGTAGGTAGAAACGTAATTCATTTTAGGGAATTTAGTTCCTAGAGGTGGGAAATAATTGTTTTTGGTCTATTTATGATGTAATTTTGATGAAGTAAGGGGTTGGTGAAGGTTTATAAGAAGAGACACTATGTATTGCACTTTTCTGATATATTTTTCCAGTGAATGAAAAAACAAAGGTATCATTTTATAAGGATTCCTGTGTCAACTATTAATGGTGATGTGCTTTTTTGTATTGTAATTTTTCTCATTTTTACTATCATACTCTGAATGTATGTCTTCTTGTTTAGCCAAACATCATTTATCTCAGAATACACTTTCAAAGTGCTCTATTATAGTTCACTAAACAATCAATGCTTTTCCTCTTTAATGAAATTTAAAATTCATCCTTCCAGTTAGATGCTTTATATGTCATTTTTCATCATCCTTCTACAACAAATTTAAACAGAAACACTAGAAGAACTACCTACCATTCCCCTACCGAAAGATCCCTCATCTCTTCTTCTTCTCAATGAAAATAATCAACTTAACATGACTCCATGCCCAATGGATCTTTCTTCTCCCCTAGCAGCAAAGTTTTAAAACCTATATCCCTGTGAGCACCATACCTAGCCTAAGATTTAAGTAACAAGATTTGGACATAGAGATCCCTCTCTGAAGCTGGAAGGGCTAGATTCCATCTTTTAAGTGGTTCCTGGTTACCTTTGCATTCCTCTCCTTAACCTGGAGTAATTACAAAGTGATAACACTTTCATCCTTGTGAATTTATCTAAGGAAAGCATGCCTCATTTGTGCTCTTGCCTAGCCCCATTAACTTACGTAATTAGCCCAATTCAAAGCACACCTACTAGTTATTCATGACTATCATAAAATAAGTCAAGCTTCCTTCAAATCCCAAGCAACCTTGTTCCTCAAACTGTGGAATCTATCCCCCAATTCTCAAGCATTTTTAATTATAATCAAAGCATATTTAATATTTTCAATGAAGGAGAATTAGCCTGGGCTTCTCACATGTTTACATAGGTTTAGCATTTCAATACACAAGCCCAATACTACTAAGGAAATACACATATTTTATCAAATAAACACAATCATGAAACTCAACCATAACCAACCATGGTTAACCATAGGTGACAACAGACCATCATAATCAAATATGGTCAACCATGGCCAATAATAGGTTAACATAGTCAACCATCATCAATCAAATTCAACCATGGTCCACCTTGTTTAGTCATACACAACCATGATCAACTAAAGACAACCATAATACAACATCATCCACCATGTCATCCTTTGTAAATCATAGTCAACATGGCTACCCTTGTTCAACCATATCTAAACAAATTGAACTAATGTCAACCATAGTCAACATTGGTCAACCATACTAAAATATCATAGATATTTCATTATCAATTATATTGATATTTTAATTCACAAATATATTAATCTTCTCTGTACTATTCGATTATCAACTACCATAATTTCAAAAGTAAAAATTAACATATTTTCATAATTAAAAATGATTATTATATGCTCATAAATACTATTAATTTTCATTTTCAGATAAAAAAATAAATACTATTAATTTTTAGACAAAAAAATAATGTTGATAAATGTATAGTTGAATTAGTATTTATATATATCATAATGCTAGTATCATAAGATTCTTTTATATTTTTATTTAAATTGAAATAATGAAATAAAATCCTAATTAACCTTAAATTTCAATTTATACAAATCCTAACTTTCATATTTATCATGTGAACCCTAAATTTTATCAAATAAAGTTTAGCCAAGTAAAAAAAGGAAAGACCACTACTTAAAACACTCTCCAATAACGTTAAATCTAAATCCACACTAACACATAAAACCCAAACACAAAATGGAAGCTTCTGTAGCTCAATACCTTGTGAGAGGTGATACATAATTATATGCTCAAATACTCACAAATCAATTAAAAGCCTGTCCACTAATCGATAAGAGTAAAGTATTTAAAATTGAAGCATGTGTTTGCTAATGGATAAGGGTAAAAGTATTTAAAATTGATACGTACCATTAATGGTTGTACCTAAGTCATTTCATATGACATGCTTAGGTTTTCGAATGAGATACAAAAAAATATAATAAAGCTATATCACGTAATGATCATGTTCATTTCATATGACATAATTAGGTTTTCAAATGAGACTTAAAAAATAATAGAGCAATATGACGTAACGCCCATGTCGATGAAATGGTATTATATTGAAAAGCCGACTTCTTTATTTCAATCAGGTGGAGAAGACTCTTATGTAATGTTTTTTATTCACAAGGGAGCTTTATTTTTTTAAATATATTATTATATTATATTTTTTTTAATAAATATATCATCACATCACTATCGAAGATTAAAAAGTTTACATAAGATTTTGTTTTTAAAAGCAATCATAGTTATATGACATGCATATTGGCCAAAAATCTTTTTACCATAGAACAAAAAGAAGGTATTTCTAGACAGTATTATAGGTCCGGAGAATAGAGGGGGAGTCAAGGAATAACATTTTTCTAACAACCCTTTACAAATAAAGCTTAATGGGGCTATTGGAAAACGTACTAATCTCAGATGCAAACTTATACCCAAAAAAACGCAATTGTTTATAATGAGATTTTTTGAAAGCTTTTCTGGTCGGTTTTTTCAGTGAAAATCCTGCAGCAATTTATTGGAATCGCAAGTTTAATAGTTAGTTTCTGCATAATCAAAGTGTCCTAGGGGTTTTCATGGTGCTGAATCCAAATATGCAGTTAAAAAACCATTTTAACCACAACAAATCAAAATTTAACCTCAATTTCTTCCACATGATTCCGTTACCGAAATCTCCAAAAAATCACATTATAAACCACTCCCAAAAAAACATCAAAAACTTATAACAGATAAACTAACTGTTCACAGCGTAGTCAAATTAAAATTCTCTACCGTCTTCTCCGGAAAATCATGATGGTCATAAATGAGGATAATAATTCCTGACGTGGATCCTCCAATACGAATACTCCACACGTGACGGACAACCCTTTTTCACTTAAAAAATAATTCCTGACGTGGAAGGATCCTTCCATACGACTTCGCCACAAGTGATGGACAACAATTTTTCACTTTAAAAAAAAGAGACGTTGGAATTATACGTTGCAAGATTCCCGCCCAGATCGGAATATGTGAACATATCCGTTGTGGTCAATACACTAAAAGAAATAAAAGTATAATTTAACGTTCACCTAAATCCATTCCTGACTATAATTTTTGAAAGAATAAATGAAGAAATTATCATTATCATGTCAAATATATATTATTATTTCTAATTTTAAAGAGATTACCGGAAAAGAAAATTAAGATATTATAAGAAAATGATGAAGCTCACTTTGAAAAATCAAAATTATTTTTCTAAATTGAACAACATTAAGAAAAAATAAACCTCCCTAAAATAGAAACTAATTCTTATAAGCATTCTTTTGCTTCTATTTAATGATAGAAACATAAAATTACATTAACTTTGAATACCGAATACCGATTGCACATTAACTACACGGACTGTAAATATGCCAAGAAAACACTTGATAGAAGCAAATCCCAACCATATAAATATGCCCACACATTGACTACACGGACTGTAAATATGCCAAGAAAACATTTGATAGAAGCAAATCCCAACCATATAAATATGCCCAGAAAACATTTGATAGAAGGAAATCCCAACCATATAAATATGCCAACAAAACATTTGATATAAGGAAATCCCAACCATAGGATCTATAAGCAAATTTTGAAATCCCAATCAGTGGATCTAAAAAAGGTTTAAAGTCTTTCTTTAGCTGAACAGGAAGCTTTTGAGCATCACGGCAGTGCTGTTTATTTTTGTTGTATCATAACTAATGATGTTTTAGATAAGTACTCTTCTCTAATCTTTTTCTAATCATATATAGGGAAAAGAAATTGGGGGTCGGCTTCCAAGGCGGCCATGAAAGGAGGTAGTAAGCTAATCTCGAGATCGACGCTTCCTCCTCCTTCCCTGGCGGGATATACATATACTTTCCCATCCAACTTGTTGGCACGACCACCCCTTACCCGCAACGGCCTTCCCCATCCGAAGTCGTTGTCGTACATTGGAAATCTCGGAGAACTCCCAATGAGCACACTGTTATGGCGGATTGTTTTATCTAGTTTTATCACAGTGGGGTGCTCGTTAAATCTTTGCAGTTCAGCCCTGATGCTGGTATCGGTTAGTGATGATATGATGTGGTGCAGCGACGACGCCGTGGATGAAATATCGACCGCCAGGAGCTCCCCGGCCGTGACTGTTGTGCTAACGGTTTGGATGGCGTTGCCGAAATAAGAGTAAGGCAGAGGAGGAATCAATCTGGATCGGCAGTTCACTGAGACCTTGAAGGTCGTCGGCTCGTGGGGAAGCAGGCCACGAGCCCGTGTTATGGCTTGCCATATGTGGGCACAGAGTGCCTGGAAAGAGGAGAGTATAATTGAGTCCTCTGATTTATTCCGGTTGGCTCTGTCCTTTAGCCTCAAGATCGTCTCTTTGCTAAAGCGAAATACTTTTTCTCTTAGCGGAGACTGGGAGAAGTTGTTGATCGTTAGGGTTTGAGGCAGCTCCAGAGCTATGTGCGAATCTTTTATGTCGAAACACCGGCTGTGAACAGGCGGGTGAGAGATTGTGGTCGCTCCTCTGCAGAGATCCGCCCATGAGTTTATGAAATTCCATAGTGAAGCCCCGTCTACGACCGCGTGGTTGACTGTAAGGCCTATCGCCACTCCGTCTCTCAGCTTAGTCACCTGATGATACTCAAATTTAGAATTGAAGGACCATACGACGGAAAAGTATATCTAAACATTTGAGTTGGAGAAAAGAGTGAGTAAGACATTTTAGATTTAAAAATGGAGTTGTCTATAATGCGACTTTTTGGAGATTCCGGTGACGGAATCCGGCGGAAGAAATGAGGTTAAATTTTGATTTTTAGCAGCTAAAATAGTTTTTTAACTGTATATTTGGATTCAGGGCCCTGGAAAACCCCTGGGAGCCATTGATTGTGCAGAAACTAGCTATCAAACTTGGGATTCCAATGAATTGCTGCCGGATTTTGACCGGAAAAATCGGCCAGAAAGACTTTCAAAAAGTCGCGTTATAGACTACTGCTTTAAAAATTGCATGAACTGACCTGAACCAGCAGCAAAGGGAGAAAACGACCGTCCACATTGATAGCGCCATCAAGAGCAAACAATTGGCCAACGACTGGAACAACCTCTGGACCCGTTACTTCTTGAATCCCAACATCTGGCGCGGACGCTTCGATGAACTCCGCGCCGGCATCGTTACACTCGATGTAGAGAAGCCCATCTGAGGAAGTGATAAGCCTTCCTGCCAAGGGGTAGAAATGGACGAGGACTTCAGCGAGGCTCTTCTTGAGAAGCTCCACCGCCGAAATAAAATGGTGATCATCAGCGAAAGGCATTTGGTAAATGAGAACCTTCTGAATGTAATCGATGTAGAGCATCCGTAAATCGGAAGGGCAGAGCTTGCTATGCTGGAGCTGCGATGGGCGAGATGGGATTATTGTTGATTTTTGGTCCAAGCGGGCCACTCTGTTGCTAGAAGGGATTTCAGGTTCGAGAGACATGGCGAAAAGCTTGGAAGATTGTAATGAAGGCCCGAGGGGGATATGTATATAATGGATGGGAAAGAGAATGACAATTGCTGGTTGAATTGGCAAGGCCGATACGCTCCAGCTATATCCCACGGGAAGGGCATGAGATATGTATGATGCGGCAACGGACAGGCTAGTTTTATAAAACAGTTTTTTTTTTTGGTGCGTTTCGTCAGACCCAGGTTGAGTTTAGGTAGGGTTGGATGAAAGAAAGATTACAACGTGGCTGTTGAGGAAATTCAATCAATTTCAGTGTGCTTCTGCGATGCTATTGAATGTGGCAGGGGCGTGGCCGTCGTCATTTACGCTAATAAAGAGTTACGAGTACACGGTATGGGCGGGAATCCAGGCGGGCGCGGGTACAGAGGAACTATCGAGCACTTGTTTCGAGCTGAGGCCCAGGCAGAGTATGACAACTTCAACAGCTTTGACAGCTTCAATCTCCCGTTATTTGAGTCGTTTTAGTTTCCATGTTAACAAAATAGTGGAGATGTCTTGTGATTTGAGTGAGTTTTGGTTCTTTGTGAACAAAATACTAAAATATTTATCATTATTTTATAATCTAATTTATTAGTATTATTAATATTTAATATTAATTTATAATGTATATTTTATTAGCGTTTTCATATTAATTAAATGTGGTTTATATATATGTGAATGAGTATTTTTAAAATTAATGAGATTGATTCATATTATATTATTTATTATTTGATAATTTGTATGGTAATATGAAAAAGTAGAAATAGATTTACAAAATGTTAATGAACAATGGATTGCTAGATGTTAAGGATTAATAATAATTTTGTAATCATATTTATATTTAATTAATAAGCACATAAAATATTAATACTTATAATATAACAAGGTCCTTAGTTATGGATATTCATACCTATTTACCATGGATATTATCAACTTGTAAATAAGCTTTATTACAATACCATGGCTTATCAATACCCCATACCCAGAAATCATAACTTATTTCACAATCAAAATATTTTATTTTAAGTTTATTTTTTAACTTTTTTTCCATTAAATCATAAAAGAAATAGGTTATACATCTCAACCCTCTACCCTCACTACTACTAAAAGTATCTAGTGGATATTGCATAGAAATTAAATGGAGTGAAAATAGATTTAATCCCTCTCGGTGCTTGGTAGATTTGGAGTTAAGACTTCTATGACGTTAGCCTTGTAGTCAGCTTCAATCTCCTGTTGATTGCGACCACAAAGGGTGGTACCGACCCCTGTAACACTATGGGATGTGTCACTGATCTCAACCAGAGCTACCTTAAGGAACTCTATGTGGACAATAGTGTGGTGTGCAAGAGTGCCTGTGAGGCTTTTGGTAACACCTGCAAACCCCCTCCTATTCTTAGTTGTTTAAGGCCGCTTGCTCCAAGTCCTACACCTACACTTAAGATGACGACACTAGCACCTTCACCTGCATTGTTGCCGATTGCGTCATCACTTTTTGTCACACCCTCACCTGGTAACCCAAATCCCTTCCCATATTTTTATTATTACATTCCCCTTCACATTTAATGATTATTGAGTTTCCATTAATCTTGGTTGTTAAATATGAACAAGATATTTTATTCTTGGGTTTGCATTAAACATGGACACGTTCAGCCAAAAGATATTCAACTACCCCCTATGCCCATGTTGAATGACAACAACAGTGGCAAGGTATGGGGCATATAATATTATTCATATTGCTAGGGTATAATATTATTCATAGGGTTTTATATAAATCCATTGCGTTTATAATCATGGTCAACCATGATCCAATGTCACATTGTCCCAAAGATTGTCTCAATATGAAAATGATTCATAGTCAACCATGGTTCGGTGTCACATTGTGACAAAGGTTGTCTCGATATGAAAGTCAACCATGGTCAATCATCGTCAAGCATGGTCAATCATTTTCAGCTATGTTCAACCATGGTCTACCATGACCCAATGTCAGATTGTGACAAATCTTGTCTCAATATGAAAATAAATCATAGTCAATGAACATCAATAACCATGGTCACATTGTAACAAAGATTGTCTGTTGGTCCTGTTGGAAAAGGTAACTATGTTCGGTCTTCAATAATGTACTCGAGTCATTATGTAATGTACTTGTCAAAAGAATAAAGAAAATAATTATTATTATGACTTATTAAAGCATGGGTTTCATGCTTGGGTCACCATGTTTTAGGTCAAATTCCCATTGAGGACTTCTAGGATTTATTATGGGTCTATAGAATTATTGTACATTTAAAGAGACCCTTCTTGGGCTTTTGAATAATGTAAAAAGGTTTAGTATTGAGTCAAATATGAATTATGGAACCTCCACACCATGTCGACCTAAGAGAAGATCAAGTCAGCCTAAGGACCAATTCTACCCCATAAGAAGCCTATAAAAGGACTTCGAATTTATTTGGAGCATCTCTTCTCATTCTCTCTCTTCTGGGAAGAAGTGCGAAAATTTGTTTGTTGGGTAGAAGTGTGAAGTAGGAAGCTGGGAAAGTTTGTTGCCTGGAGGTCGAAGTGAATGCGAGTTTGGGGGAGTCAAAAAGTCAAGGAAAATCGAAATTTAGGTGGTGGTCTCTATCTATTTTGTGCTCTGGATTGGGAGAACGAAGTCTCTCAAGTTGGCCTGCTGCCAGAAACTGTTAGCTGTTGCAAGTTGTTGCATAATCGAAGTTGCTAGGAAGAGATCAATATTTTGGAGGCTGACTCGGTGTGGAGGAAAGGTTTGGTCAAAGTATAGGGTGAAGAGTCTCAAGGAATACTATTGAAAGGAAGAATTAATCTGACTGGGTTTTCCCCTCGACGGGGGTTTTGCCCTGGCATGTGCCTATACCTTATGTCCATTGTTTTATGTGCTGCTGCTTTTGGTAATTGCTTGGTGAACTAAAGAAAGAAGATATAAAGAATTATAATAATAAGAAACATGACAAGTAATTATCAAGATCGAGAAAATATTTACTACCTTTCTAATTTTCCAATATGGTTTCAGAGCTTTGGTGGAGAAAGAAGAAAAAGGAAGATCCATTCAGAGGCACTATCTGAGGGAAGGAATCTATCATATTTAAGATGTCTAACTCTATCAAGGGTGAGAACAAGCTTGAAGGAGCATCTAACTTAGGATCTTGGAAGAAGAGGATTGACCTAATCGTCGAGAAGAACAAGGTGTTGGATTTAGTAAAAGGAAATGTAAAGAAGCCTACAGAAGAAGCTATTGAAGCTGACAAAGAGAAATTCATTGATCTAGAATTGGTTGCCATGACTCCGATAGTAGAAGGAATAAAAGACCATCTTGTCTAATTCATAGCTAACATCAATCATGCTCAGGAGATATATGAAGCCTTGTCAAATCTATTCACTGTTAAGAACATTGATGAAGTAGCAAGTTTGAAGAATGAGCCGAGGAATACAAAGATGATAAAGGAATATATTGTGGCAACCTTCTATGTGAAAATAGCTAGACTCAGGATTGATCTTTTGGCCATCAATGAGATTATTTTGGACAAAGAATTGGTGATCACTGCTATATTAAGATTTCCACCCTCTTGGAGTGCATTTGCTTGAGGTCTCAACAGTTGGAAAGTAGCTCCCACCTTTGAAGAATTGTGGGCTGCATGTAGTCAAGAAGAATTAAGGATCTCTATGGTAGCCAATCCCAAAGAAGTATCAAATGCTTATGTTTCTCATCATAAGGAAAGATATCAAAGGGACCAAGGAAGAAAATTGACATGTCTAAGATAGAGTGCTATAAATGTCATAAAAAGGGTCACTATAAAAATGATTGTCCAGAGAATCCAAGGAACAAGAAGAGAGGAAGAAATCAAGCCAACTTTGCTGAAGAAGGAGACTCAAAGAAAGCCAAACCTGAAAGACTCGACATTAGGGACTTAATATTAAGTCCTTTGCTTGTATTTTTATATATCTTGTTTTATATGTTTTATAATTTATAGGAAAAATACTTTTTATTACTTCTGTAACTTTGCAGGTATCCCTCTACGTTTGGAGGGAGCTTCCAACAAGTAGCCAAGATAAGTATCCTATGTATTTTTAGTTTTGGTTTCATGTACTCATTTAGTTTTGATTATATTAAAATACAAATCACCTCTCTCCCTCTATTGTCTTGATTAGGGAAAACATCAGAAAGAAGAAGGATCTCTCAAGACAAGGTTAGCTAAGAAACAAAGGTATGCTTTGAATTCATTGATTCAAAAGATTATTCATTCAATGGTCTATTTCTATGCTTGTTATGACTAGAAATACTAAATCATAGTGATTCTTGTTTTGGTGATTCATCTCTTGATAAATCTACCCACCCCACACTTATATGATTTAGTAGAACCCTAGACAAGTTCTGGAAAACCTTAACCAGAGGGTATGTTTTTGTGAATGTCTGAAACCATAAACTAATTAGGGATATTTTGAAATGCTAGTTGGAGTCTTTATTGATGATTTCATGTTTGTGATTCTGGTATGATTGGGAAATCCTAACTTGTTAGGCTGGAATGGTAAGATCTAAAATCCTAGAACCTTTCAAGTTTTGGTAATATAGGGTTTGCTATGTTTCCACTTTGGAACTCTAGCTCAATGGGGTTTGGTGGAATGTGTGTTCTACATTGGAACCTGTTGTAGCTTTAAATGACACCTGAAGCACAAGTGCTTCAGGGGACATAGAAATCCTCCTAGAGACAACCTCTGGGTTGATTGTAGACCAGTGCCTAGGACATATTAAATAGAGGAGTGCATGGAAGATTATATGTGAAGTGTTTTTGCAACACTCCAATTGTCACGTAAACAAAAAGATAATAAAAGGGGCTCAGTTCAATAAGCCTTCATTTAGGTAGACTCAAGCCAATACATGGATCCAAATCTGGGGGGTATATCAGGGCAACCTCAAAGAGAAATGTCTTCTTCTGGTGGCTGACACACAACAATGAGATAGCTTAATATTTAAGTTGTAGTAATGTTGAAGAGGAGGAGAGGAAGGAGGGAAATAGATGCATAGGGATATAACAAACAAAATCCTCAGCAACAATGTTCCAACAGAGATATGGAAGAGGAAGGAGGTGGAGTGATAGAAACAATTGAGTGCTAATTAAGGTTTCAAGCCATCTATAACATGGGTATCATTCTCTGCGAATAGCTAAAGTAAATCTGAGGTACCACATGTACCGCGGGCTAATCAAATACACAAGTAAATCTGTAGTTTCTATAGGTATTGTATGTTAGTGAATAACACAAGTAGATCTGAGATATGCACAGGTACTATTTTCTATGTAGTAGCTAAGATAAATCCATAAATCAGAGAGAAACAAAAACTCCATTATACTATTTCAGAGAAGGGAGAACACAATTTCATTTATACTTAGAGGATCCAAATAACCAGTCCGTAGCATTCAGCATAGCATCAGTCAAGTCCCCCATGAATAAGAAAATTAAAACCAAAGTGGCATCTAAGAAGTCAGACCCTGCGAGTAAGAAATTTTGGAACCTCATTAAAGTGTTGCTTCTCCCTATGTATAAGAAGAGGGGAAGCTTGGGTCTTAGTTACAAAAATGTCTTAGCTAGAGCTCCAGTTGTTTGCTAGACTAGCTGTCTCAGCCTATGTAAGGTGTTGTTTCCCAAAATGATTATAATCGGGATTTGTTCCCTTTCTTGGAAACCTATATAAATTATAGAATTAATGAACAAAGAAGGAAAACGTAAAGAGGATGGAGAATGTGTCGCTTTTTTGTTCCTTTGAAGGTATCTGATCAAGCCACGACTCACCTGTGATGTGCTTCTTACGCTGCTCAGTTACTTCCCTGTCAGTTCTGCCTTAACTTCTCATGTAGCTCTTTCTATGGAGTTAAGTGGAGCCCCATGCCAAATCATTAAGTCATCCCGAGCCCCCCCATACAGGTTTACTGCTGTGCCATACTTCATTTAATGCTTCAGCCACTGACCCATCCACCTTTAATGCCCTGTACCGTGCTCTCAGGGCCTTGTTGTAATTAGGGCTTTTCCTTTTTAAACATTACAGAACAACGAGCATAGATGTACCTTGGCCAACTTTGGTATAGCCCCTTTCTTCTTTTCTTAGCATATGACCAGGGCCTATAACTAGGTGCTTAGCCTTCAGGCGCTAGGGCCTTTGCTCTCCCTTCATGCGGTCTTTTCCTTTGTTACCCAAAATAAGGCATATCGACGCTTTATACACTTTACCCTTGGAATCTCTCCCTACAACCTGTGATCGTCTCTCAATGGCATCGGGCCCACCCATGACATCACCACAACAAGGTGGTAGATAGTGGTGAGGATGAGTGGTTTTTGGAGTGGGGCATGACCGGTAAGTGGTATGTGAGGGGAGGTGCAAAATGATATGAGAAGGACATGTTGCAGTGCGGCCTAGTGAGGAAACCACTTTTTGGACCCCCCCTCGCTGATAAAGAGAAACATAGCGAGGGGGCTGAAAGGGCTTGGGAGCCGTCGATCTAGGTGGAGTTAATCAGGGTTGTCCTGAGATGGGGGTGTTATAATTAATATGTGGCCTTTAAAAGAGACGGACCCAAAAACCCTTTAACTCAGTTGTATAAAATATTGCATCTGGAGAGTCCATCATATTGCAATCGCAAGCTGCAAGGGACACTGACAGAGGAAGACCTTGACTGGTGCGATCGCCAATCATTGATTGCGATGGCTGACATCATCACTACCACATGTCACCTTGTGAGTGGTGACATGTGTCACCTGAAAATTCCCCCTTTGGACCTTGAAAATGCCATATATGTGTGACACGTGTCCTTCGTATTGCCACATCATCTATGTACTGCCACATCAGCTCCGTACTGTCATGTCATGATGATGTCAGCTACCATGTCATTTATAAGGACCAATGGTAGTCCACCACATGGCCCCCTAGAAGAGAGAGAAAAATGCCCACCCAGCCTTGGCTTTTCTATGAATTCCTTTGTTAAATGAAATCAGCGTTCCCCAGTGATTTAATGATATATCGACGAGTTTCCACTTCGAAGTACTTTTTAACACTAGTGATGTCTCAAATCACCGATGTTGCAGGTAGTGCAATATTCAAGACTTTTAATATTTTTCCATGTGTCCCCCTGTGGAGGAGAGGGAAAGGGGTCTGCCCGACCTTGGTTTTTCCTTGAATTCCTTTGTTAATCCTTTTTCGGCCATTTCAGCACCTTAACACTATATGCCTAGTTCTTCGGCAATTCCCACAATATCAGCATTGACGATGGTTCTAGCCCTATGCTAATGTGCACCCCTTTTTTCCTGCGATTGCTGATATGCAATATCGACGCTCTTCGTTTTGAACCGCCAATGTGTCGTAAACTTGTGCCCGAGACCCTACTGATTTCCGATTTGTGATAAGACAGGACCCACCGATTGTGATTTGCGATATCGGCGCATGGTTGATCACTGATCTTACTGCTCTGCTTTGCTGCTACTGGAAGCTTCTATTGTGATGTGTGATGACCCTTTTCCTTTGGGCTATTTCCATTGTTTTCTAGCTTTTGAAAGGGCGTCTTCAATATGCTCTAATTTCGGATCCAGAAGTCCATTCTTAGACTTCCATATACCATTGGAAAGCTATTTCCGAGTACTATGAAATGGAGAGGGTTTGATTAAGATCTGATAGCTTTTGTGGCTTGGGAAATGGCTTCAAACGTCATTGCTCTTATGCATTCTGGCAACTGATATTTTGTAAAGCAGTCAGTGATAACATTGGCTCTTACTGGGAGAATGACTTGCTAGCGAGGTGCAGAGAACCTGCAGACCAATATCATTCACTAATGGGCATGGAGTCAAAAATATAATGAATCAACATAACCAGAAAATTTGCATGGGACTTTATTTGTTGGGAGGGTGCTTTCGTCCTCAAACTAAAATGTAGAAATACAAATTTTAACTACTAGAAAGTAAATGCTCAGCTAGTGAGATTATTTATATACATTTCTACTTATGCATAGGGATCAATTCACCTAAGTGAACTCAACCCTCCAATGGAGTGAGGCCAACATTAAAGTACTGGACCTTATGCCTTCACACCGCTAAAAAATAAAAATTAAAACAGGAACGCACCATGAAAAGTCTTCAAACAAAGAACCTAATACATGCTCTTGAAGCAATACCTGTTGTCAGCTTAAGAATGTGCTCATGTACTCAACTACAGGGTCATGGTATTAACAAGGAAAATTTTCAGCTATCTCTTTTTCATAAGCAGTCTGTTGACCAATATCTTCATGGTCAGGGAAACCACTATTTCTATCTAGCTCCTCAACTTTAGCTTCTTCAAGAAAAACTTGTTGCTAATATTTTGTTGCCCATTTTTCAATGGGCTAACGCTCCTAGAAATCTAAAAAATATTCTTCATTGCTTGAATTGTAAGAGTCATAGATTGGAGAATCTAGTGAGAACTCCTGGTAGGGATCTTTCTGCAACAGGCAGTAGCAAATTTTGCGTGGTTTTTCAACTTCGGGTTCTTCTTGAAGAACATGCTGTTGGGAGATTTCTCCCCAGTTGTTGATAAAAAAATCCTTTTGAACATCCATGATCATTTCATCCACCTCTGAATAATATGAATCATAAATTGGACGTGGGTCTTGATCTTGTTCTCCAGCCAAAAGGTGGTCATTGCAAACTGGAGCCTCTTCGTTGACTTCTTCATGGCCTCATCTTCTTGCGCAACTTCCCATAGCTGGAAGCATGGTGGCTTTGCATCACTTGACTCTTCATGAGAGTCGTATTCATCATAGGAAGGAGAAACATACAGTTCATCTGAATTAGACCCCTAAGGGTTTGTTGGCAGCTCAATGATATTTCCTTCTTCACTTTCTTGCTCGTTTGGTGATGCTTCTTGACGTGAGAAGATGTTTTCTTGGAGCGGAGCTCCACAAACATCTTCAGCATAGTCTTCAACCTCAGGAATTTATTCATCATTAAAATGTGCACATTAATATTCAAATAGAGCATTTGGTGGATATAGTGCTTTTTTGTAGTGGTTGAATGCTATATGAAAACATTTTAGGGAAGATATGTTGCCACAAGGTATTGTTCTGTACTAGACTCTAGTATTCTCATCTAAGGAATACATGAACAATTTCATTTGTACATCTTCAAGAAAAATGTCTTATTGTTCCATACATTCATGAAAATCTTTGAGGTGTTGGTTAGGCTTTCTCTCTGTGTTCCCACTGAATCTAGGAAAATAGGTATAACAATCATGAAACAAAGGGACATTATTGGGATAAGCAATAATAGAAGAAAAGTATAGTGGTGCAAATTTATTGGCTAGGAATGCAAGAATGGCCATATCAAAAACCTCCCTTTATAAGTAATTGTAGGTTCAAAGGTAGGGAAGGTTTTTGGCTGCTGTAGAATCAAAGTGAGTATGAAGCTTCTTGAAAGCCAGGATGATCAAATGGAGATGTGGACAGTGGAGTCGCTAGGATGTTTACCATAAAATGAAACAATGGAGTCGCCAAGGTGAGAGATCTTCAACCCACACTTCCCTTTATCACCTAAGAGAGGAAATGTAAGAAACTTTTGTACCGAAGGAAAATATTCAAATCTATTCCCCGACAACAGTGCCAGAAAGATGTTGTGGCTTCCAATGGGACATAGAAATCTTCCTAGATACATCCTCTGGGTTGATTGTAGACTAGTGCCTAGGACATATTAAATAGAGGAGTACATGGAGTATTATATGTGAGGGGCTTTTGCAACACTCCAATTGTCACATAAATAAAAATATTATAAAAGGTGCTTTGTTCCATAGGCCTTCATAAAGGTAGACTCAAGACAATACATGGATCCAAATGTGGGGGGTATATCGAGGCAATATCAAAGAGAAATGTCTTCTTCTAGTGGCCAACACACAACAATGAGACAACTTAATACTGAAGTTGTAGTAATGGTGGAGAGGAGGAGAGGAATGAGGGAAATAGTTACATAGGGTTATAACAAACAGAATCCTCGGCAACAATGTTCTAGCAGGAACATGGAAGAGGAAGGAGGTGGAGTGATAGAAATAGCTGAGTTTCAATTAATGTTTCAAGCCAACTATAACATGCATATCATTCTCTGCCAACAACTAAAGTAAATCTGAGCTACCATAGGTATTGTAGGCTAATAAAATACAAAAGTAAATATGTAGTTTCTATAGGTACTGTATGCTAGTGAGTAGCACAAGTAGATTTGATATATGAACAGGTATTATTCTATATGTAGAAACCAAGATAAATCCATAAATTAGAGAGAAACCAACACCTCCATTATACTATTTCAGAGAAGAGAGAACACAAATGAAATGAGATTTAAAGAGAGGAGACATACTACACATTGATCATGCTTGGAATCACCAGGATAATTTCATTTATACTTAGAGGGTCTGAATAACCAATCCATAACATTCAACACAACATTAGTCAAGTCCTCCATGAATAAGAGAATTAGAACAAAAGTGGCATCTCATAATTCAGACCCTGTAGGTGAGAAATTCTGGAACCTTGTTAAAGTGTTGCTTCCCCCTATTTATAAGAAGAGGGGAAGCTTCAGTTGTAGTGACAAAAATGTCTTAGCCAGAGCTCCAGCCGTCTACTAGACTTGTTGTCTTGGACTATGTAAGGTGATGTTTCCAAAAAAGATTACAATCAAGATTTTATCCCTTTCCTAGAAACCTACATAAATTATAGAATTAATGCACATAGAAGGGAAATGGATAGAGGATGGAGGAGGTGTCCCTTTGCTGCTCCTGTGGAGGTCTTTGATCAAGCGATGTCTCAATTGTGATGTGCTTGTCTCGCTGCTCAGCTGGTTCCCTGTCACTTCTACCTTAACTGCCCGAGTAGCTCTTTCTCTGGAGTTGAGCAGAGCCCCATGCCGAATCATTAAGTCGATTGTTGCTCCCCCATACAGGTTTACTCTTGTGCCATACTTCATTTAACGTTTCAGCTGCCGACCCATCTGCCTTTAATTCCCTTTACCGTGCTCTCGAGGCCTTGCTGTAATCGGGGTGTTTCCTTTTAAAACATTACATAACAATGAGTTTAGATGTACCTTGGCCCCCTTTAGTATAGCCCCTTTCTGCTTTTCTTCTCATATGATCGGGGGTGTTAGCCTCCTACTGCAGCAGGTTACTCATATTTCATGATTGTCATTTTTTCAAGCCAAATATGTCATACTTTGCATGCTGCAATGCTCAATATTTGCTAAACAGTCACCAAGGAAAGAATGCTACTCAAAGTTCATCTACTGCATTCCAATTTTGAAGAGTCATTCCAGTTTTGTACAATTCTCATCTAAAGGGAGGTCCAAATAGCCTAATCTTGGTCTCCTTAGGTTTCAATTTCCTGTTTTAGAATATAGAGAATGAACAATCTGTCTAAACAACTTAATCTTGGTAGATTTTAGATAGGTAGAGAATCAAAGGAGCCCAACAGCTTAATCTGGGCCCTTGGAAGAAATAAGGGTAGTTTGTAGATAGAAAGGCATAAAAAGAAAAAATTGAAATTCTGGGTCTGCAAGTCTAAGTGAACCCAAACCAAAAGAAGAAAAAATGTTAGGTAAGTAGGTTGGGTAAGTAGTTTTGAGGTTGCAGAATCTTGATTTCTGATCAATTCTATGTTTTCAAAGTATCATCTCTACTCAGGTCACAGTCATCAGGCAGTTTCATGTGGAGGAGCTCAAATCAGACATAACTAACTTCCCTTTCTTCCTCTTCCCCAAACCATTGACTAATTTCGCCAAAAGAGGTCAAGATCTGCTTGATATCTCTCAGTTTCATCATTTTCCATGTCATTAACCTTGGTGAAGATCTGCTTCACTCAAGGAGGGTCCATATTTTCTCTATAAGGTTCTATCTCCCCTCTAAAGCCTAAGATCTCTGAAACTTAGTGCTTTCTTGTCATTTCCATATTAACAACTAACATTATTATTTAACTCCCTAGATTTTCCCCATCCCCCTACTAAAACTATGTAAATAATCCCCTTATGTAAATATCCCCTCCCCCTGGTTGAAATATAACCATAAGTGCTTCTCTGGGAAATACTAAGTCACCTGGACTTTAGTAAGAACCCTCCTTTTGCATAAATTTCCATTCCTAGGTGTTTGGACCCCTTCCAAAGCACAAAGAAAACCCTTTCCAAATGCAAACCCCCCCCCTCCGCGCATTTTCTTTGGAATTTATTAATATTTGGTTAATAAATAGACCAACGCGCCAAACACATTTAACCCATTTCCTAAAGTTCAAACCCACCGCGCTGTGAAAATTTAAACTTTTAACGCATGCGCTCTTCTATTAAACTCCGCACATCTCCCTTTCTCTTCCACCATCAGATCGCCGCCCCCCAGATCCGATGGCCCTTGTTCATATCGGGCGCCCTATTGGAGTGGTACGTTACCACTCAATGTACGACGGTTTTACCGTCGTACACCGGGACAGGTGGCCGCCTCCCATTGCATCGGACCGCCCTTGACAGAAACCATCTCCGTACGAAAGGCAGTCCGATGCATAGGCCAAAACCGCCCTCCCCTCACGTAACAAGATTGTCGTGTCACCCTGCCACGTCGCCTCCACATCACCTCACACTGCCTGCACCCGGCCCACGCCACCCTGCCACGTGTCACTACCACATCACCCTGCTGTACTACCACGTCACCTTGATCACGTCAGCATGCTGACATCACATCTGTACCAGATGGTCCCACTACTGACGTCATCCACTGTACAGATGACGTCATGCTGACGTCAGCAGCAAAAAAACGGAAAATTTGCGCAAGCGCGAAAGTCGAGCTTCGGAGCTCCGGAATGAGAAACAGAGGCAGTTTTTGATGCGCAATTATTGCATCGCTACGGGAAATGGGCCATATTGGGAATCTTTAGGGAATCTTTTGATTCCTTAGCCCTTTTTGCACCGAAAAGGCCCGAAAAAGCCCGATTTGGCCAATTTAAGCGTATTTGAAGATAGAGAGAGACCAGGAATAAAGATTAATGAGTATCAGATCAAATATACAGACAAAAAGCATGTCAAAGAGTATCACAAAGCGACAAAGACTATCAATGTAGCGGCAAAGTGTATCAGAGGAGATTTTCTCAGGGCTCGAGGCAAATCCAACATTAAAAGGAAATCTTTGAAAGTCAAGAAGCAACTGAAGACGCATTGAAGGCTCACTAGCACAAATGACTGCACATTAAACTCACAGGAGATCAGTGGACCAGAACTCAATGCACAATTAAGACAGAACCACTGCACCAAGTCACACAGAGCACCCCATCAACTCAACTTGATCCAGCTACCTCTGGTACAGCCCAAAGGACTTACTTGCATTTAATTCCAGCAACAATTAGGTCTTTAGAAAAATATTTTTCCTGCAGACCTGTTTAGGTCGGTTGTAATAAATGAATTTAGATATTTTGCTTATATATACCACCCTGAAAAATGGAGTAGGGTTGGTTGATTAGTTGCTTGATCTTTGGTATTTCAATATTTTCCTCAAGCAGAGACTCGCACTGTAACTGTGATACTTTCTTTAATCAAAGACTGCTGAAAGCATGGATTCGAAAACTGTCTGCTGTGTTTAATTGGTCGAGGAGTGACTATGAAACTCCTGTGCTTCTACATGGTTCAATAAGTGTTTCTTAACTCTATTAGTTGTTCATGTTTGTTTTATCATCTTTCCGCCATATAAATTGCAGAAAAGAAGAATAGTTTAGGATTTGCTTAGCTACATCTTAGGCTCAATTTCTATAATTTTTCATGTTTTCATCAGGAACAGTTATGAACACGGATACTTAAATGATGTTGTTTACGCTGTTTCTTTCACTTATGAATGATAGTTTAGGAATTCTTAATTGCTCCTACACAACCATTCATTCACTTCTCCTCCCTGTCAATTTTTATGAAAGATTCTTAATTGCCTTTCATCCTTGACCATCATTCCATCCTTTCAACTTATTGATAATTGTCTCATGTGTGGCTATCCCGCTCCATAATCCTCTTGTGACCAAGAAAACGCAACAACAAGCCTTAATCCATGACTCCATGCCCAATGGTTTGAAACTTATCACACTTTACCTTGCCTCTCTGCTTGGAATTTTCTTCCATACAGGCATCCTCTATCCAAACAAAAAATCAAACCCCTGAACCCAAAAACTAGCCTAAAATCATCATCAACAAAGCTAAATCATTAAGAGAGATCCCTCTTTGATTGCAGGTGAGCTAGAACCTGCAATCCAAAGATTGGTTTGTGGTTACCTCGGTCGTATCCCTTCAGGAGCCTAGGGACAACCTGCGTGATAACATAATGGCGACTCCACTGGGGACCTCCTCAAATAATCTCACAAAACCAGTCTGCAGCTCCACAGAGGAAGAAACCGACCTTTGAAAGTTTCGGTCGACCTGTGTTTCAGAAAAATTTCCCAAAAAACAAGTTAGAAGCTGGCTCCTAAAAAGAAAACGTGTCATACAAGATCAAACCCTGATCCTAATCGCCCAACTGCTTTTGAAAATCTGAATTTAATCCCTAAGATCATTAGAAAACAAAAGCAACAAGAAGACCCAACTGCTTCAAGTCCCGAAACAGTTCAGCCAAGCGGTGTTCCAACCCTTGTCAAAGTTCTATTTCGGTCAACCCCAAGTTCCCCTGGTTCATCACCCCCTTCTCCAAGCAGCTCTTCTACACCTCCATCCTATAATCCTACTACCACTACTACTCCTTCTACCCCGGTTGTTCCGGTCATCTCAGTTGCCCCAGTTTTCCACTTATCCCCATTAACATGGCTAATAGATATGCGCCCTTACAACTGCCTACTAATCTCGGGGCTATGCCTCAGGACTACCAGACAAAAATTGCCTATTTTGATGGCACAAACTCCTGCACAGCCCTACAGCATACAAAGAAAATGCAGGATTACTTTGAAAGTTATGAGATCGATGACGACAGTGTGAGAATGAAGATTTTTGTTCAAAGTTTGACCGGTGATGTCAGAACCTAGTTTAGGGCACTTACACCCAATTCCATATTAAACCCTGAAGCCTTATACCAGACATTTATTAACAGATGGGAGAAAAAGAAAGATCCCCTACACATACTATCTGAGTATGATACTATCAAAAGAGGACCTCAGGAAACGGTTTTGGATTACTGTGCAAGGTTTAATAATGTTTACAATGCAATACCACAAAATTTAAGACCTCCACCTGATCTCACTTTATACAAATTCCCTGATGCCTTTGATGCTAAGATGGCATATCAATTAAGGGAAAGAGCCCCTCAAAGCCTTGTAGAGATGCAAGATGTTGCTGTTAGTGTGGAGGCAAATCTGATTGCCAAAAGAAATAGAGCCAGAACTGAGAGAAGAACCACCTTCAAGGAAGAACCCTCAGCCTTCGATCAAAAGCTAGATGCTATTATCAGTGGTATCCACAGGCTGGGAGATAAAGTAGACAATTTTGAGAGGAAAAATTCATGGGAAGGTCAACAACCAAATTCCATAAGGAACCTGAACTTCAGAAAAACTCAAAACACAAACGCTGGAAGGGCTAGTCCCGACCATGATATTAGGCCTCCTTTCCAAGAAAACTATGCAGAGGCATCCACATCCAGTGAGCCCATAGATGGGACTCATATGAACCTGATAGATTCGGAAAATGAACAACAAATTTTTCTTACTGAAGAGGACCGAGAATACCCCGATGTAAATCAATTTCACACTAAGTCGGGAGAGTCTTTCAATTTTAAACAAGGTTATGATACTGCTGTGTATGAAGTACACAAACAATATAAGTTGAGAACAAGGACCATTGATGTCTCTGCATCTAGCAGAACAAAAGATAGCAAACAGCCCAACAAAATTAAAGACAATGTCACCTTAACAAATCTGGCAAATAGCTCTATACCAAACCCGCATCAGGTAACTGTGGAGGATGTAACAGACACACACCCTCCTATTGATCAGCCTTTGCCTCCTTCTTCCCCAAAAGAAAATCTGAATGGCACTCTAAGAAATCCTCCCAAAGCAGAAATACCACAAACTATCATTCATCATAACGCTGACATTCCAAAAGAAAACATAGAGAGTGTGCCCGAAAAAGAGAAAGCTGCTCCTATCAATGCCAAGAACCCATTGGAAAAACCATTCAGTTTAGAAGCAGAGATTGGAAAACTGAAGATATCCATTCCCCTATTAAAACTTGCCAAACATGATGTATATAGGCAACAAATTCAAAGGTCACTTCAACTACCAGAGGTCAGGGATGATGTAAACGTTTTAGACAATACCCCTGAGCTGCTGTTTGGTCCAGAAGTTAACGGAAAATCAACATATGGACCTGTTCCATCTTTTTATGTCAGTCTGCACATACATGACAAAATATTGCATAATGCTATGTTTGACTCAGGTGCCTCACATAACCTTATGCCCAAAGCTGTAATGGAAAGATTGAACCTTGATGTCACGAGACCATACAAAGATCTATATTCCTTTGACTCAAGTCAAGTCAAATGTTTAGGCTTGATTAAAGACCTTTGTATGGCTCTAGTCCAATTCCCCAAGAAGACAATCCTAATGGACGTAGTAGTTGCTGACATTCCCACAAAATATGGCATGCTCCTATCAAGATCATGGGGAGCAAAATTGCAAGGATCCATTCAACTTGACCTCTCTTATGCGACTATATCTGTCTTTGGGCAACCAAAGAGACTGTATAGAGAAACATTAATGAAGTATGTGGTAAGCAGTGAGGAAAAGCCCCAAATTTTCCAATTATCAATCCATTCTGATATGGATTCTTTATTTTATTTAATGATAACCACCATTCTCCAACTGATGATAGCTTTATCTTTGAACAAGGAGCATACATCAATGAGGAACGGTTGCCAATACCCATGAAATTGTCTCAACAGTCAAGGACCCAGCAAACAGAAGAAGAACATTCCCAAAACAGAAATTGTAAGTCTGCCCAATCTCAAATAACTGAAACTCTTAATACAAACCTCAAAACAAGAAATCACATGGTATTTAGAGTTTGATGGTTCTGTCAACAAGTTAGGAGCAAGGGAAGGAGTATGGATTTACAATACACATGATAATCACGTAGAAGGCCATGCCTATAGACTAAATTTCAGATGTACAAACAACATGGCAGAGTATGAAGCTCTTCTCTTAGGCTTTAAACTGCTCAAAGTCCTAGGAGCTACAAAAGTGTCAATCCTAGGTGACTCTGATTTGATTATACAACAAATGAAAGGTAACTTTGTTACTAATGACAGTAGAATGAGAGCTTACAAAGCTGCTGTCACCGAAATACTCGATTCTTTCAACGAATTCAAGCTTGCCAAAATTTCAAGAGATCATAATATTCATGCCCACAGTCTCGAAACTTTTGCTAGCACATGCAAGCTTCCCTTTGAACCAAACCACCATTTCAACGCTGAAATAAAACACAAACCTTTGGTCCCCAACAATGTTAAGGATTGGCAGGTGTTTCAAAATGATGCCCAGATTAACAATTTCCTCACTCTTGAGGGCGAATTTTCCAACACAAACATTGATATGGATGCCATGAACGATTCCCAACATCTAACAGAAGAAAATAAACAGGCTTTAACAACTGCAACAGCTAAACAAATCCTTAACCCAACTGTGTTTGACAACACAAACATAGAGCATTTGAAACAAATGTGTTTAGAGGAAACAACCAAAGCAGAGGATGAGTTTATTGATCTAAAGAGTAATTTCCTACCTACCGGCCTTACTCCATTAGAAGACATGTTTGATGACAATGATGTGCCCAAAAAGCCAAAAATAGAGCCTCTAAATGCTGCCATAGAAGAACAAAACATGTGGACAGCAGAACAGCCCAGAATGATTAAGTTGTCCAAAAATCTGCCCCCTGATCAAAAACCGAAATACGTGGATTTGTTCAAAGAATTTCAAGATGTATTTTCTTGGAGTTACGAGGACTTGAAGCCCTACGACACCTCAGTGATCCAACATACCATTCCCCTAAAACTAAATCAAAAACCGTTCAAACAGAAACTTAGAAGAATCAACCCCATGCTTCTTCCCCTTATTGAAAAAGAAATAAAGAGAATGTTTGAAGCAGGTATCATTGCACCCATCAGATTCTCTGAATGGGTATCTAATTTAGTTCCTACTAGAAAAAAAATAGGAGAGATAAGACTGTGTGTAGACTTGAGAAATTTAAACCAGGTCTCTCTAAAAGACAACTACCCTTTGCCCAAAATGGACCATATCTTACAAAGAGTAGTGGGTTCCTCTAGAATTTCTTTACTAGATGGATTTTCAGGATTTAATCAGATACTTGTTCACTCGGATGACCAAGACAAGATAGCCTTTACCACACCATGGGGAACATTTAAGTACGTTAAAATGCCTTTCGGGCTGAAAAACGCTGGTGCAACCTTTCAAAGGGTAATGGATATTGAATTTGCCAAGGAGATACATGACTTCCTTGTTGTATACCTTGATGACCTAACCCCTTTCTCCAAATCTGACCAAGAGCACCTTAAGCACTTAAGGCAAATTTTCATGACATGCTTCCTTGAATCCCAAGAAGTCCCTGTTTGCCCTTGAGGAAGGCAAGCTGCTAGGCCATATAATATCAAAATATGGGATTAGAATTGATCCTGAAAGAATTCAAGCTATCCTCCAAATCCCCTATCCAAGAAACATAAAAGAACTACAATAATTCCTTGGAAAGATCAATTTCCTAAGGAGATTTATCCCAAACCTAGCTGACCTAATAAGGTTGCTGAGCAACATGTTGAAGAAGGATGCTAAGGTAAAATGGTCTCTTGAAACCAAGCAGGCTTTTGAGAGTATCAAAACTGCCTTGACTCAAACGCTTGTCCTCACCAGTCCACAATTCAACAAAGATTTTATCATTTTTTCCTTTGCATCTGAGCACACTATAGCCGCTGTCCTATTGCAAAAAGATGATCAAGGTAATGAAAAGCCAATTTCTTTCTTCAGCCGAGCTTTAAGATATGCACCCTTGAAATATCAGATTATGGAAAAGCAGGCTTATGCCTTGGTTAAGGCCATCAAAGACTTTAGAATCTACATCTTATACTCCCATGTGACTGCTTACGTCCCAAACTCCATTGTAAAAGATATATTAACTCAAGAGGGACTAGAAGGCAAAAGAGGCAAGTGGATTGCCAACATCCTTGAATACGACATTGAGATAAAACCAACCAAACTGATAAAAGGACAAGGTTTATCCAAACTAATGTATGAAACAAACTTCCAAGCCTTAGACATTAATCAACTGGACAATGAACCAGAGCTGGCGACTCCACAGATCAGTGAAACCTTTTTGCAATCCCCATGGTATGCTAATATTTGCTTTTTATTGTTAAACCTGTGTGCTCCCCTATGATTGTCTAGAACCAAGAAAAGATTTTTAAGGATGAAATCCTCAAAGTTGTGTCATAGATGGTGCTTTGTTTTGGAAAAATCATGAAGGTATTTTGCTTAATTGTTTGACTATGAATGAAACTAACAGCATCATGAAAGAATTCCATGCAGGGGACTATGGAGGACACTTATATTGGAAGTCCACTGCTGACAATATTTTAAGGGCTGGTTATTATTGGCCCTCTCTTTTTGCAGATGTCAAGAAATTTGCTATTTCATGTCATAAATGCCAAATCTTTGAAGGGAAAAGAAAATTACTGCCTCTGCCCCTTAAGCCCATTTCAACCGAAAAGCCTTTTCAACAATGGGGTCTCGACTTCATTGGAGAAATTCA
>APFE030785881.1:123527-186561 GCA_000404065.3 Pinus taeda | reverse complement strand
CCCCCCCCGGATCCGACGGCCCTTGTTCATATTGGGCGCCCTATTGGAGTGGTACGTTACCACCCGATGTCCGACGGTTTTACCGTTGTACACTGGGACAGGTGGCGGCCTCCCATTGCATCGGGTTGCCCCTTACAGAAACCACCTCCATACCAAAGGCGGTCTGATTCACAGGCCAAAAACGCCCTCCCCTCACGTAACAGGACTGCCGCGTCACCCTGCCACGTCACCTCCACATCACCTCACACTGCCTGCGCCCGGCCCACGTCACCCTGCCATACTGCCACGTCACCTTGATGATGTAACATCCGTACCAGATAGTCCCTCTGCTGACATCATGCTGACGTCATCCATCGTACAGATGACATCATGCTGACGTCAACAACCAAAAAACGGAAAATTTACGCAAGCGCGAAAGTCGAGCTTCGGAGCTCCGGAATGAGAAACGGAGGCAGTTTTCGATGCGCGATTAGCGCTGTCACTACCACGTCACCGTGCTGTATTGCCACGTCACCTTGATGACATCACATCCGTACCAGATGGTCCCACTGCTAACATCATGTTGACATCATCCGTCCTACAGATGACGTCATGCTGACGTCAGTAGCCAAAAAACGGAAAATTTGCGTAAGTGCGAAAGTCGAGCTTCGGAGCTCCGGAATGAGAAACGAAGCTAGTTTTTGATGCGCGATTAGCGTGAAGCTATGGGAAATGGGCCATATTGGGTAATATTTTGATTCCTTATCCCTTTTTTCACCGAAAAGGATTGAAAAGGCCCGATTTTGCCAATTTAAGCGTATTTGAAGACATAGAGAGACTAGGAATAAAGATTAAAGAGTATCAGATCAAATATACAGACAAAAAGCATGTCAAAGAGTATCAGGAAGTGGCGAAGACTATCAATGTAGCGGTAAAGTGTATCAGCAGAGATTTTCTCAGGGCTCGAGGCAAATCCAACATTAAAAGGAAAGCTCTGAAAGTCAAGAAGCAATTGAAGACGCATTGAAGGCTCACCAGCACAAATGACTGCACATTAAACTCACAGGAGATCAGTGGACCAGAAGTCAATGCACAGTTAAGACAAAACCACTGCACCAAGTCACACAGGGCACCCCATCAACTCAACTTGATCCAACTACCTCTGGCGCAGCCCAAAGGACTTACTTGCATTTAATTCCAGCAACAATTAGGTCTTTAGAAAAGGCTTTTTCCTACAGACCTGTTTAGGTCGGTTGTAATAAATGACTTTAGATATTTTTCTTATATATACCACCCTGAAAAATGGAGTAGGGTTGGTTGATTAGTTGCTTGATCTTTGGTATTTCAATATTTTCCTCAAGCAGAGACTCGCACTGTAACCGTGATACTTTCTTTAATCAAAGACTGCTGAAAGCATGGATTCGGAAACTGTCTGATGTGTTTAATTGGTCGAGGAGTGACTGTGAAACTCCTGTGCTTCTACATGGTTCAATAAGTGTTTCTTAAGTCTGTTAGTTGTTCATGTTTGTTTTATCATCTTTCCGCCATCTAAATTGTAGAAAAGAAGAATAGTTTAGGATTTGCTTAGCTGCACCTTAGGCTCAATTTATGTAATTTTTCATGTTTTCATCAGGAACAGTTATGAACACGCATACTTAAATCATCTTGTTTACGTTGTTTCTTTCACTCATGAATGATAGTTTAGGGATTCTTAACTGCTCCTAGACAACCATTCATTCACTTCTCCTCCCTGTCAGTTTTGATGAAAGATTCTTAATTGCCTTTCATCCCTAACCATCATTCCATCCTTTCAGCAAATTGATAATTGTCTCATGTGTGGCTATCCCGCTCCATAATCCTCTTGTGACAAAGAAAACACAACAACAAGCCTTAATCCATGACTCCATGCGCAATGGTTCGAAACTTATCACACTTTACCTTGCCTCTCTGCTTGGAATTTTCTTCCATATAGGCATCCTCCATCCAAACAAAAAATCAAACCCCTGAACCCAACAACTAGCCTAAAATCATCATCAACAAAGCTAAATTATTAAGAGAGAGCCCTCTCTGATTGCAGGTGGGCTAGAACCTGCAATCCAAAGATTGGTTTGTGGTTACCTCGGCCGTATCCCTTCAGGAGCGTAGGGACAACCTGAGTGATAACAGGGGGCTATAACTAGGTGCTTAGCCTTCGGGTACTAGGGCCTTTACTCTCCCTTCCTAGGGTCGTTTTCCTTTGTTACCCAAAATATCGCATATTGACACTTTATAAAGTTTACCCTTGGCATCTCCTCCTGAAACCTATGATCGCCGATCAATGGGATTGGGCCCACCCAGGTCATCGCAGCAATAAGGCGGTAGATAGTGGTGAGGATGAGTGGTTTTTGGAGGGGGGTATGAGTGGTAAGTAGTATGGGAGGGGTGAAAAATGATATGCGAAGGACACGTTGCAGCGGTGCCTAGTCAGGAAATCTCTTTTCAGGCACCCCCCCGCCCCCGCATTAGGGGGGAATTTCTTATAAACCTATTTTCCACTCAATATAGTGAGAGAAACCCAAGTTAAACTTAACTTAGTTGTTGGCTAGAATACATTGCCTTTCACCTTTTAATTTACTTATGTGGGATTTATTCCATGTTAAGAGGGTCGAATTACACGATTGAGTAATTTTTCATAAATATTTTGTCAAAATTTTATAATTATGAGAATAATAATTTCATAATTGAGACAATTGAGAAAAATCTCATAATTCTGAAAAAAGGTTTCTACAGTTTGTCATTCCCAAGCATATCCACTTGACCCACTTGTGTATGATTTGGCTAAGGGTCCATTATTGTAGAAGTTTCCTAACTTCTTAAGCCCTTCTATGTCTGGATACATTATCCTAGATGATATAATGAAACTATATAATCTCACGAAGAAGGAAAAGGGATAGTTAAGTAAGCATAATATAGCATGGGAGCTCTGTTGCACTAGGAGAAGGAGGCCATGCTACAATTTGGAGAAGAGGAGCTCATTGTTTGGGTATAGAATATCATGTATTTCCCATTATTGTTTAATGAAATTTTATGATTCCTTTCCCTAATATTCTACTTACATTATGTGTTCATATGCTTTTTCTTTATACTAATCTTTCCTCCGTGAAAGGCATGTTGGCTTTGATTTTTGATGCATGTGTGTAGATCTAGTGGATTGTGATAACTAGGAGTAAGTTCATCAAGTAGAAGTGGGATATCCGACATTGAACCCAGCACCCTATATCAACCTCCAAGGGATTAGGCGCATCTCTTGAAACTCTTGATTAGAAACCCCATCCATCAATACTATGTGTGTTTAGGAATATAATATATATGCTTGCATTGCTCTTTGTAGACACACACACCTTCTTCTAGGTAGATTCTAAGTTAATCTACTAGTTTAAAAGTAGCTACCTATATTAAGTGAAATTATCCCGTAACATTGGGTTTGCACTATGCATGCCAACAACACTCCACAATGAATATTTTTATGAAGTTAGGTGTTGCCAAGACATAATTTTCACACATTGTCTCTTTAAGTTCTTCATATGTTTTGAATGCTTTTTTAGTGCAAGAAAATGCTTCATTCTTCAACAATTGTTTTAGAGGTTCTGATATTTGGCCATAATTATTGATGAATTTGAGGTAATATCCTATAAATCCTATGATTTTCATCGTGTTATTTCGGATTGTCCATTCCCTCACAACTTTGATTGTTTTAGGATCCACCTGTTGTAGCGGCTGCAACATCCTCCAAAATCTTAGCATGCATCCAAATTTCGGAGCCTACCATGGATCCTGTGATCGATTGTTCCTTGGTCACTTATTGGTAAGATAATGATCTCTGTTGGGCATGGGATCCCCCCCAAGGCAATTTTTGGGGCTTAAAGACCAAGTTTTGACTAAGTCCATTGTAAAGACTGCGCGATTTGTAGGCGCGGAGGGCGAAGATGGTAAATGATTCATAGGGTTGTCCGCCCTCATTTTTGTAATCTAATGTCATTTTGAGAGATCTACCCATGGTCCACAGACCATGGCATTGTATAAATAGAGTGAGGCTCTAAGTGTAAAAGAGATAACAATGAAAGAAGTAAATCCATCGATGAAGGAGTGAGTTTAAGTGTAGAGTCGTGTCATTGGGTCGTAGAGTAGGAGAAGGTTCTCCAGCTGAGTGCGCAGAGGCCTAGTAGTTTGTAGCTAAGTGCATAGACCCCTGCAGCTAAGTGCATAGGGAAGGTCAAGGTTGTAACCAGTCGAAGCATTAATAAAGAGAAATTTTACAATATTTCAATGTATCTTTTCCTGATTTATGCATTGAAGTATATTGGGTATGAATTGCAAGTTTATTGTTTATTTGTTGTGCGAACTTATACGAATATGTTGAATAAGTAAAGATAATATAAGGTATCTTTTTAAGCAAAGACGTCAAACGAGGAGGTAACTCCTCAAATCAAAACTCATCTTATTCGTTCAGGTTGTTCATTATTATATACAAGAGGGAGTGACTGTTCGGTTTAGCTATTAATGACTCTATCTTCTCTATTTTTTATTTACATTAATTACAGTTGTACACCCAATACCTCTAATTAGGTGTCAAAATTCCCCCCCCTAATCCGAAGGGATGTTGGTGAGTCCAAGCATCGTTCTAAATCTTTTAAGCTTTTCTCTTCCAAGTGCTTTGGTGAAGATGTCTGCAATTTGCTCATTAGTGGAACAATGGCGGAGATGGATTGTTTTGGCCTCAACATGATGTCGAATTAGATGATATTTAGTATTGATGTGCTTTGTTCGATCATGGAACTTTGGTTTCTTGGCCAACTTTATTGTAGAGGTATTGTTAATCATGAGTGGAGTTGATTGTACTTGTTTTACCTGCAAATCTTCAAGAATTTTCCTGAGCCACACAATTTCTTTTGTTGCCTCAGCTGCTGCCACATATTATGCCTTTGTTGTGTAATCTACTGGAACTGATTGTTTGCATGATCTCCAGGAGACAACTCCTCATCCAAGACTCATAGCATAACCTGAAGTAGATACCCCAGTTTCTTTGTCTCCATCAAAGTCTGAATCAGAGTATCCAATCAAGCTGAAGTCTCCCACCTGTGTATACTTGATTCCAAAGTCTTGAGCTCCCTTCAAGTACCTTAGAACTCTTTTTGTAGCAGACCAATGTCCCTCACAAGGTTTTTTCATAAATCTAGAGAGGATTCCAACAACAAATGAAATGTCTGGTCTGGTAGTAGTTAGGTAGTTGAGACTTCCTACAAGCTGTCTATACTTTGTTGCATCCTCAAATTATTTTCCTCCAATGGATGTGAGCTTTAAGTTTTGTTCCATTGGAGTAGTCAGAGGATTTCATTTAGTCATGCCAAACCTATTCAACAGATCTCCAATGTACTTCTTTTGAGAAAGGAATATGGACTTCGGATGTTGAGTTACTTCAATACCAAGATAGTACTGAACATAGCCCAAATTAGTCATTTCAAAACCTTTCTTCAATTCCTTCTTTATGGATGAAATGTAGCTTTCATTATTCCCTGTCATAAAAAGATCATCTACATATACCACAAGATATACAATTGTTTTGCCAACTTTCTTGACAAACAAAGTTGCATCATCAAGATCATAATGTTTGAAATTTATTTTTAGAAGATGCTCAGTCAGTTTTTCCTACCAGGCCCGTGGTGCTTGTTTGAGGCCATACAAGGATTTCAAAAGTTTGCATACTTTATGTTCATGTCCTTTCATAGCAAATCCTTTAGGTTGGGACATAAAAACATTTTCTTTTAGAAATCCATTCAAGAAACCAGTTTTTACATCCATTTGATGGAATTTCCAACCGGTCTGAGCTACTAGGGCAAAGAGTGTCCAGATGGCAGCCCATTTTGCTGTGGGGGGAAAAAGTTTCCTCATAATCAAACCCTTCCTTCCGTGCAAAACATTTTGCCACAAGCCTAGCTTTTTCCTTGTCAAGTGAGCCATCAGCTTTATACTTGTTCTTGTAGACCCACTTGTAGCCAATTTGTTTAGCTCCCAATGGAGGATCAACCAACTTCCGAGTGCTATTCTTTATCAGGGAATCATACTCCTTTTTCATTGCTTCTCTCCATTCATCATGAGTAGCAACTTCTTTGAAGTAAGTTGGTTCAAATTCTGTAGACAAATTGAATTCAAAATCATATGAAACATCCATATCAATAGGTGAATCAGAGTCATCTAAATTACCTCCATTTTTCCAGTTTGAATTTCTAGTTCTTGTCTTTCCAACCTCATTAGGATGAAAAATTTCAAGTTTCTTTGTTAGCCACTTTGGGGGACCTTTCTCAGATGTTCCAGGCTGCTTCGTTGATTGAGTTGAGACTGAATCTAGATCGAGTCTCCCAATTTTGTCAATCACATCACTCAAAGTACCATCCATTGTTGGAGTTTCATGTAGGGCAGAGAGTGCTTCAGAAAAATATTCCATAGGTCGATCTAGTATAGGAATCCCCCCTTCAAGATGTGGAATCTGATTATCAAATTCTTGAAATGATTTTGCATTTGTGAATCTATCCAAGCGATCAAGTTTCCTTTCAACAACACTGTCAGTTTTGGAGGATTCAAGAAAGATTACATCTCTAGATACAACAAAATTTTTGTTGACTTCATCATAGAGATGGTATGCTTTCGAGGTGTTTGAGTACCCCAGGAAGATACACTTATGACTTAGTGCACCAAGTTTGTTTCTATGTACCTTTGGTATCAAGGCATAACAGGTGGAAGCAAAGAACCTGAGATGCTTTACCGAAGGAATGTACCCATACCACATTTCATAAGGAGTCTTTTTTCTGATAGCATTAGATGGACATCTATTCTTTATATATACAACACATAGAACTGCATCAACCCAAAACATCATTTTTACATTTTTGAAGAATAGCATGGAGCATACCATATTTAAGATTGTCCTATTCATTCTTTTAGCTACTCCATTCTGTTGGGGATTATAAGGCACAATTGTTTGATGTTTGATCCCATGTTGGCAAAGATAGTTTTCAAATTCATTTGAAGTGTATTCTTTTCCATTATCAGTGTGAATGGAGCCAATATGAGATTGTGCATCATTTTCAATCCATGCATGAAAGTTCTTGAATGTTTGGAAAGCATCAGATTTGTTCTTCAATAAATAAACCCAACACATTCTGGTGTAGTCATTAATAAATGTCATCATATATTTATTTCCATTTGTAGAAGATACAGGAATTGGACCACATAAATCTGAATGAATGAGTTCAAGTTTTCTATGTGCTCTAGAGTGTGAATCATGAAAGGACTGTTTTCTATGCTTTCCTAGAATGCAAGCATCACATTGCTTAAGCTTCCTAAGAATTGTAGGCAATCGAGTAACACCATTTTTCTTCAACAAGTCGAGGTTGTCATAGTTCAAGTGTCCAAACCTAGCATGCCATAATAAACTTGATGAAAATGTACCTTCTTCATAATGAGAATTGTATGAGAAATGTTGTGCATGAACAGAGGTACCCTGTAGCTTGAGAAGCCTTTATTCTTCTATTCCCATCATGACAAGTGAGTGGTCAGATGCTTTTCTCACCTCAAACTTGCCGTCAAATGTATGAATGCAGTGACCTTGCTAGCGGATGTGGACCAAGGACAACAAGTTTCTCCTCAGCTATGGGAGATATAGAACATGATGCAGAAGATAGTCTGGAAGACCAATCAATTTAAGCCTGACTGTGCTAAGCCCTGATGGCTTGAGTTTTGATTGGTCTGCAAAGTATACTGATCCATCAACATTGTTAGTAAATTCTTCAAAAAATATCTTCTAAAAGTCATGTGGCAAGTTGCTCCTAAATCAAGAAACTGATCATTTTTCAAAGAAGCAAGTGAAGTATTAAATGAGTCTTCATTTACTCTAATACTACATTGTGCCACAACATAATGAGCAGATTCAGGTGCTTTACCTTTGTCTATGTCATTAGTTTTACTTTTGGGTTGGTTTGTTTGCTGCTCAATTTTGTCCGAAGGTAACTTGCATGTGGAGGCATCATGTGATCCATTTCTTTTGTAGCCTATGCAGTGCAAATCTTACTTTTCTCCTTGAGAGTGTCTGCCCCCCCTACCTCTGAAATATCTTCCTCTTCCTCTTCGACCACCTCTTCCTCTGGAAGAATCTTGGGAAAGATTCTTTTCTTTATGAGCAAGGCACACAGCCTCTTCAGAATATTCAGGGGCTATCTTCTTCCCAAAAACTTTCTCTCTTTCAACAATTTTTTTCACAACGGAGTCAAAGGTAATATCTTTGAGATTTCCATTTGCTTGCAATGACTCAAGATAATTGGAGTAAGTTGGATAAAGTGCCTTGAGAAAAGCAATCAGAGGAATATCCAATTCAACCTTAGTGACTTTGATATCATGAATTATAAATTTTACTTTGGATGCAGGAGCAAGAGGATCATTATTTTGTAATTCAAGGGTGAAGAGTTTAATCATGAGTTGAACAAATTCAAGTGCAGAGTGTGAGTCATAGAGTTCTTTCAACTTTTGTAAGGCTTCAAATGCATTTGAAAATGGTGAAATGTGTCGACTTACCTCTTCACTTATTGATGTTGCAATCAATGCATAGGATTTGTTGTTCTTATTTTCCCAAATGGCGAGCTCCTTATCTAAGGTAGGCTGGATTGGCGCTTCATCTCCTTTTCCAACACACACTCCTTTCCATAGCTCATTAAAAATGAGAGTGTGTTGGATTTTCTATGACCATTCAGGATAATTCTCCTTTCCATTGAGAACTACTCCCACAATAGATATAATTGAATGCATATCGTTATACTAATAGTGTTCAACTTAACAACATTCAACGTTCACCTGAATATCATAGTCTGACTGTAGCTGTAGTTCTTTTGTTGCTTTGTATGGCAGAGATGAACGAAGGAGATGAGTGGAGGAGATGAACGGAGGAGGGTCGTCGATGGTAAGCGATCAATGGTTATCACAAGAAGAACAAGTCGGGGTGATAACCACGGCTAAAGGTAGATTTCAGGTTACAAGCGAGATTTCCAGTGGATAAAAAACGTTAAGTGGTATTGAGAGGTGAGCGCTTGATTCCACTAAGCAGTTGACACGTAGCGACAATGGGAGAGAGAAAAACTTCTCGTATTAGGCGGGTAACTGTTGTGCAACTAATGCACCCTAAATTGCTATAAACTGTCGGATTTGGAGGTGATGATTAAAAATGCAGATTAAAAGGCACTTTTCAGGCGGGTAACCGCCATGCAAGTGGTTCCGCCCGAAATTAATGTCGGCTGTCAGATCTGGAGGTTGAGATCAACGGTGGAGAACGAGCTAGATAAAGTGAAACCTCGGGAACTGTGTTCGAGCGGGTTTAATGAAGGGTATTGATTGGGGCAAGAGATTTGTGATATGCGATTAAAAAGTGGACCGTATGATATTTATATATATGGGTTTATAATACTTGAGATCTGGCTCAAGGGAATATGAAAAAGGACATATGCGCATATGAAAAATGATATATGGTTCTTCAATGTGAAGGTTATATATACCATACTCAGAGTAGGAGGAAATCGCAGTCATTACAACACTTTCGACTTCAACAGCTAGCTCCAATGCAACGCACTTAAACGAATGTATTAAACGATAAATGAGATTTTGCAGGGATTTGACAAAGATGTCAGGTTGCAAAAAATGAAAAACAAAGGAAAAACAATATAGGAGTTACAAATTAAAAAGGAAGCCAAAAAATGGCGCCTGCTCTGATACCATGTCAGACCAGGAGGTAACTCCTCAAATCAAAACTCATCTTATTCATTCAGGTTGTTCATTATTATATACAAGAGGGAATGACTACTCAATTCAGCTACCGATGACTCTCTATCTTCTCTATTATTTATTTACATTAATTATAGTTGTACACCTAATCCCTCTGATTAGGTGTCAACTAATTGTTATAAGAAGATAAGTAATATTCGTGGCATGACTTGGAGAAATAGCGCAGATCGTTGCTCTAGCAGTAAGAAAGGCCCACAACCCCTGGTTAAGGCCGCGCGAAGACAAATATAACAAGGCTGCGAAGGCGTCACAGGCCAAGGAAGTGCGTGAAGTAACCTACACGAAGGCATTCATAGTTGGACTAAATCAACCCCTTAGACATCTCAAGGGTGCAGAAACATGGTTCCAGCATCCCTCCATACTGCTTCGGATGAGACCTCAGTCTACACTCCGTGGATTGTTGCAGAAAGGGCCAGTAGTACAGGGATTTTTTTGGCTAATTAACTCCAAACCTGGGTCAGGCCCCAACAAGCCAACAAATGGTTTTGTTGCCGGGACCAGAATCTGCATAGATATGTCTAATGTCATATCATTGGAATCCAACTAAGAAAGAGATTTAAGGTTGGTTGGATATGAGAATTCACGAGTTCACAACACAAGAGAATAGGCATCCACGACTATCAATAGAAGAGTGGTTAGACTGCTACCTTTACACAGAGATCCATGAAATTTTATTCGTATCTTTCCCTATTAAGTTGTACGAGTAGATCGCAAATTTAGCAGATAGCCAAGGAAGGTGCAAGCTCGACAGTCCTATTGTGTGGACCCCAAAGTTGTTGCGCAGAATGGAACCATTAGAGTATAAGATCGTATGTGCTATTGATCACTTGCTCGATCTAATTATAGGAGGATTCATTACTAAGTTCGCATTAGATACTTCAATAAGCTATAGTGAGACAGAGCGACGCTTCCTCAAAGGACAGCGAGGTAAGTACGTTAAGTCTTTGAACACTTGGATTAAAATTCTACTATGTGAAAAGAATATTATGTGAATACATTGATGTTCGGGGCTACACGAAGTCGGAGAATTTACAGAAATGAAGGTAGTGCAGAACTAGAAACTAGCCCCTTGATTTCACCTACACGAGGGGATGAGGAGGAGCTCGTGAAGGTCTCACCAAGAAGTGTGATCAATTTGATAAGGTAGAGGATTCTGTGCATACCACCCCAACCCACACCACCAACAGTTTCAATTTCTTCACCCCCATCTTTTCCCGTACCACCTCTGCCACCACCGCGAGTCAATATGGCAAGCGCGATAAAGTTACCGGTGTTCAAGGGAGTAGGAAATGAAGATCTAGACTAGTTTTGGTTCGTGATAAAAGCTATATGGGAAGCGCAGGGAGTTAAAAATGACAATATAAAGAAAGCAACATTGGTCAACACTTAGCAGGATCGTGCGCTGACCTGTTATATTAAGCATTCTAATGACAATCCGAATGAAGGATCGTAGATATCCAAATTGCGCTGAACAGAGAATTTAGTAGGATGAAGTCAGAGGCACAGTCAATCATTGGGTTCAAGGAGATCATGATGCTACCAGGTGAGACCCCCTAGGAATTAGATCAGAGACTAAAGTTCACAATTCATGAAGTTAATATGAATTTAACAGATGGACAATACCACGAATGTTTGTAGCATCACTAACGCCACATTTAAGGAACACGTTGTCACAAAAAAGGTTAACAACTAAGACAGAGTCCTTGGAGATCGCGATGAGGTTGCATGAGACCCTGATACAAGATCCTAACCTGGGAGTTCAGAAGATCCTCGCACAGTTGAATAACTTGTGCCTTGAGATGTAGAGTCTGAAACAGGACAGGACAACTTGCCCGAAAGTGTGCGAAGAGGTATGATGTGTTAAATGTAAGGGTTAGGGTCATCACAAGGACCACCACCCAGTGTTCATGAATTACCTCGTGGGAGGAGGACCGATTTCATTAAGACCAGAGGCACAAGTAGGACCTAGTGCAATGCCTACTTTGTGGTGTGTGATTTGTTAAATAGGAGGAAAGTATGTTGTGGACAACTGCCATTTGTTACAGAAGAACACACAAAATTCGCAATAGTTGTTCTGTAATTTCTGTAGATCAGTGGGACATGATGAGTGCACCTGTAGAAGCTATGAGCTGATGATGGATAGGACTCCCACCTACAAAGTTCAGGCCAAAGCGCAGCCCTTTGACCATAACGTAGGAGTGGTACGAACTAGATTTCGGGGGTGCAGATGAGGCCGAGGTGGACGACTTGGAAGAGGTCGCAGACAGATGATCTGTTATAATTGCAGGGGGGGCAGGACATTATGCCCATGATTGTACGAATCTGACGTGTCCATCATGATTGTATTATACCTTGTTTGATCATGAGATGGAGGATTGTCCCACACTAATAGCGAGTCCGCGCGAAAAGGGAGCACTCCAACCTCCCTCGACTTAGAACCTACAAATGATGAGGTCTGAGCTGCGCTAGGAAGACCATAATGTGAACATTGTACTCCAAAGTGGAATTACGACAGGGGATGATAAAGCAAGCAACTTGAAGATAGTACTTGGGTTCACAAGGCTCTGACGAAAGAACTAGAGTTTGATTTGGAGCACGCTAAGGAAACCTTCATGGAAGCTAGGAAGAGCTTTGCTGATGCCTCCACTTCAGGAAGAAAAGACAGACTAGAGCCGGAAATGGACCCATTGATGCTCATGATGTTCCTAAAAACATGCATGACGATACTGCATGATAGTAAGGTTGTAAAGTGATTGCAAGAACGCATTAACAGATGCATTAGGACCGCGCAAAGAGAACTATGTGTAGTTTGGAAAATTGGAAAGCATGCGACGAGGATGGGAAGAGAAATGAGGTTGATCATGCAGATTAGAGAATATGAGATGGACCAAGTAATTCTAGACCTAGGGTTGGACGCGAATGTTCTGCCGAAGTAGACATGGGAGCACATGGGAAGTCCTACGCTGCAATGGTCTCATATCCAGCTGTGAGTGGTGAACCAACAAAAGATCATACCTATAGGGAGATCATAGGGAATCACTGTGGATATTGAAGGAGAAAGTACACTAGCAGACTTTGAAGTGATAGAGAGTTTTGATGACAATAATCCCTACCCCGCACTATTAGAAATCGATTGGGCCACTGACATGAATGGGGTGATAAATATGAAGAAGCGCAAGATGATTTTTGAGAGAAAGTCTCTATGCATAGTCATACCTTTGGACCCTATAGAAGGATTGTGCTACACGGAGCCAGTGCACAACTATGAAAGAGACGACAACTTAGACTGCATCTACAAGATAACTGCGCGAGAGCAAGACTGGGTAAATCCTACCGTGGATGGACAAATATCATGGGAGCACAAAAGCTCATTTACATTAGATTCAGATGAAGAGATAAAGTGATGGCAGAATCGGTTAAATGAGGTAATCACACTGAACTGCAACATGATGACAAGATCGTTGTGCTGCGTATCAGCGGAGGTAAGGGATCTGCATACTTATGATGGGTTAAGCGAGGTAGATGATTTCCTGAACATATTTGAAAGAGAGGTGCCAAAACAACAACGTTTCGAGGCTTTGAAATGCGTACTATGTGCTATGCCCACGAGGTGGTGGGGTACACACCAAGGAAGCTTTGAGGACTGGCGCGAATGTAAGAGAATGATACGCATGCATTTTGGGAAGCCTCATATGCAACTAGCAGAGAAGAATGATGGACAGGATGATCCACGCACGCATTTGTCCAGGTGGGTACAGGCATATGGTAAACAACCTGCGCGGATAGACGTGGACTTCACGTTTAGGAACACGGTCAATAAGTAGGTGTTGGCAAGGCAATTGTGTGAATGGTCCCTCTAGTTGGGATGAAAAAGTATGGAAAGAACAAGTGTGTAGAAGGTTACCCACGCAGAAGCCTTTAACGAAGTGTGTGAAGCACTGAACAGGGTATATAATGCGTAGCAGAGTTATTGGGACCTACGCGTACTAGTTGTTCTATGGGATTATAGGAAAACGTGCAAGAAACTAATGGGGCATATGCATTCTAGGGTGGCCTATGGAGAAAACAATGTAGTCCCAATAGAGTAAAGTATGCCTAGTCCACGCATAATAACATCGGTAGATATAATGGTTCGCGGAGCCTTGGAAGAAGGGATCACGTAGCTGAACGAGGTAGAATGCTTGGGACCTGAGGAAGAAATCCCACATGGTGATCTTAGGCTCCAAGAACTCATTAAAGAAAGGGTGTGGTTAAGGGAGAAAAGCGCTCTGGTGGAAGCGGAAGTCAAGAAGCTTGAGGAAGAAATAAAGAAGGATTTTCTCAATAAGAAAACTGGGGTATAAAACAAGGTGCGCATGATTACATTGAAAAAATTGGGGACTTTCGTAGAAAGTTGATTAGCTTGATGCCTTGGATTGGACCGTATATTACTAGAGGGATCACCCATGGTGGTGCGATGCCGATGGTAAAGTGCGCGACATAGACAGTAAAAATAAAAGGCAGATTTTTTGTAGGAAAAGTGATGGATGACCTGTTCAAACCGTATACAGGTGGTGTGGCCACCTGACTAACTGTGGGAAGTACAATCTTAGCAATCTAGGTATTTGAAAGGAGGTGCAGGACTATAAAATTCTCTGCCTGAAAGCTGCACGATGTCGGGGTTACACGCAAGAGCAAAGTGTCACAAGGTCCGCGACCGCACAAGGGGGGTTGCGTTGTTGCACCGGTTGGCTGGAACGTAACTGTTGTAGTCACTATTCATGAGGTGATGCTTTACTTGAGAACAAATGGAGTGGGTGATAGACATTTAAGATGAGATTTATGGGCAAGATTTGGAAAAATTTTCCACCAAGGGAACATTAATGGACTAGATTTGGGGGGAACGTTTCAATTCAAATTCAAAAGGCACTATAAATTATAAATGGCTGCCCAGCAAACAACACTTGGTCATTTTCGAATTGAGCTATTGCACGCCCCCAGTATTCTAAATCGAGACCTGTTTGTCCTGTGGAGAGTGTTGGTTTGGCACCTGATTGAATGGTTGAGATATTTTTGGACAAACAAGATGGTAGCGTCTGAAGAAGCCAAAGAAATCATAGAGACGACTGCCGAAGAAGCCATGTAGGCCATGACCATAGAAGATTCCCCTAAGAGTGTCGGGATTTTTGTGGAAATCCCTAAATCACTGTGCACACTAACACCGAAGAAAGATAAGCAGGCAATCATTCTGGTGCGTGTGTCACCTCGAAACCCGTTGCGAACCAGATTAACAATGGAGGAAAAAGGGAAAGAAGTTTACCTGGAAATCAATGAGGTGGAAGAAGACCCTGAGGATATCATAGTTGAAGAGGATGAGGATGAGGGAATAGAGGAAGAAATTGAGGGTGTGGTCCCTCTAACTAATCTACCCACGTATGTCCCTCTGTGGAAGGGGACGACAAAGGTGCCCAAGGACCTCGACGAGAGCAAGAGCTCTTTGCAGACTCCACTCAAACTGGATGATATCATTTTTTAAGGAATGCACTTGGGAAGGGTTTCAAGCTGAAAATTCAAAGGCTGGGATCTCGCTGACCATGAGAAATTCCCTCACTTGGTGACCACGCACCTCATGAAGCCAAAGAAACACACCACGATGGGAGTTATAGAGTTGGAGCCACGTAAGTGGTTATGCAGAGTCGAAAAGGTAGGGTTGTTGAACCTTCTCTGGGTGTCACATTACCATCACGCCCTAGTGACTATATTCATCATCAGGCAGCTACTTTACGTGGTGCATGGTGGGTGTTTGTGGTTGGAGGAGCCCATCCCCGTCATGGACCACCTAATCCATCGAGCTACCTGACTCCCGTGTAAAGGAGAATACCCAGAAGACATTTCAGAGGAGAAGAGTAGTGATTTGGCCATCACGGAGGCCATGCAAAAGAAATACAAGTTGGAGAAGAAAAAGAGAGGCTATGCAATCTCTAGTATCAACAAAAATGTAGTCAGAGTTGCGACTCAGATACTAGCAGGTAAGGTCATGCAGAAGTGTCGCGCGGATGAGGTGCCTGTGCCAGTGGTTGCACTTGCCAAACAATGCGCAGAGGGGGTCCAGTTTAATTGGTCCAGATTCTTATGCAAGGAGTTCCTGGAGAATTGCCACGAGGCACAGAAATAAGGAAAAAATTTCCACTATGCATGGCTTCTACTATCCATAGTGCTGGTGGTTGGGGAATTGCCTGAGGAAACTCAGTTCCCCACAATTCCAATGGATCTCCCTGAGGCCGTGAAGTACACTTCAATATGTGACACTAAATACGCGAACCGGATCCGCGACAGTAAAATATTTTGGGTGTTCATGGAGATGAACATCAGAATGGGGATTAACTGCAAGCCGTGGTTATCACCCACTATCCACAACAACCTGCAAAGTTTCGCAGAGTTTAAAGCAGACTTTCGTCACATCTACCTCAGGGTGTGCAAGAACCTTGCAAAGAAGTGGAATGAACTACCCTATATAGCCACAGATGATGTGATCTTCGATGTAGTTGAGACGCGGCCACCAGAGTGGTGCACTCCAGACATCTTTGCGATGGAAACGTCTGTTGTACAGAAAAATAAGGAGGAGGAAAAACTGTGCATGGCGCCATTGCCAGGAAAAAGAAGGAAAGAAGAAGCAGACACAAAGGTGCAGGAGGTGCAGGATGGTACACAGACAGCAGTAGAACAACAAAAGGCCATAGTAGCAGCACAGAAGGCAGCAGAGAAGGTGCGTGAGGGCCAGAAGTCACCTTCACCTGAGCAGGAGCAAGAGATGGAAAGAGAGGTAGAGGAGGGAGGCATGGACCCACAAACATCGTCGACACTATTGAAGCTCCAGCACCTGAGGTAGTAGATGGGGTCGAGCAAGAAGGTAAAAGTGTCTAAGTTGTCTATCAACCTGATAACCCTTACTGAGGGGGATTTGTATGGTACAGGAGAGATGATGCGCGACGTCACCATAGAGGACCTCCAGAACTTTTTGGAGTAGAATCAGATTGTGTTGGGGGCCCTGTGAGCACAGATTCAAGAGTTACAGGTACGCACTCCTCAGGCTGGTACTCTCTTGACCAGCCTTGCAGTAGGAACAACCGCAACCAAGGAAATGTTGCACGCTCGCATGACCAACACAATAGTGCTACCAAAAGGGGCACTGGTTACAAAAAATGAGGCCGACAGGCATATAGTTAGTACATTGAAGGGGATAGGGATAAACAAGGTTGTGCTCCCTCGAGAGACACTCTATGTTCTGCAGGATAGGATTATTAAAGAACTGTATGCTAGGGAGTGCCATGCACTATAGGTATTGAGTGAACAGAGGATCAACATGGAGTAGTTGAGCTTGCAACGTGACAAGGTAGTGTCTCAGAACAGGCAGATGGTAGAGGTAATTGAAGAAGCCTGCCAGATGGTCCTTGAGCTGGCCATTCCAGCAGACGCGCCAACAGAGGCATGCATCCAAAGATTAGCAGCAGGGATTTGTGAGGCGCAAGAATAAATGGCCAAGGTTCAATTGGAGCTAAACCTTCAGATAGTAGAGTTACGGTTGAAGGTGTAGCCTCCATATCCTCCATAGGTAAGGGAATAGTGGACCAGCGCTGTTACATTGGGGATGGAGGAGATCAGTAGTGCAGTAAGGGACTGCACCATAATGTTGGAAGAATCATTCGGGTCCTCACAAATCTGCAGGAGGACCCAAACATACAACACTTAGAAACAGAGGCGCATGAGCTACAATAGCAGTATGACAACGTCAAAGGGACCGTATAGATGGTGGCCCTCACTCAGAGGTTCACGTGAATGCAGTAAGCCAAAGCGCTTAAAGAGCAAGTAGACGCAACATGACATAAAGAAGCAGTTTTCAAGGCACGTGTTCAACCTTGGATCGACAAGGACTTCATAATCATAGCAAAAATTGAAGGCAAGCTCGTACAGATGAAGGGGGCACAGGAATAGATACAGGGGAGAAATTCTGACACCGTGGTCTCAGAACAATGCGTACAGGAGATACAATAGGCAGCCGCTCAGTGCGCTTTCAACCTTGCAGTTGTTCGAGTAGAGTTGGGAGGTATCCACGTGAAGATCTCCGTACTGATAGAGTGAGTCGAGGGTGAGTCAGGATGGTTTTGTTGGGGGCCTGTTGGGTGTGGGATGCCCCCAAGACATGTTTTGGGGCTTAAAGCCCAAGTTTTCACAAAGTCCATTGTAAAGAATCTGTGGTTTGTGGGTGTGAAGTGCAAAGATGGTAAATGAGTCAGAAGATTGTCCACCCTAATTTTTGTAATGTAATGTCAGTTTGAGAGATCTACCCATGGTCCACGGATCATGGGATTGTATAAATAGCTTGAGGCTCTAAGTGTAAAAGAGATAACAATGAAAGAAGGAAATCCATCGATCAAGCAGTGAGTCTAAGTGTAGAGTCGTGTCTTTGGGTCGTAGAGTAAGAGAAGGCTCTCCAGCTGAGTGCACAGATGCCTTGTAGTCTGCATATGAGTGCGCGGACCCCTGCAGCTGAGTGTGCAGGGCAGGTCTAGTCTATAACTGGTTGAAGCATTAATAAAGAGAAGTTTTACTATATTTCTGTGTATCTTTTCCTGATTTATGCATTGAAGTATATTGGGTATGAATTGTAAGTTTACTGTTTATTTTCTATGCGAACTTATATGAATGTGTTAAATAAGTAAATATAATATAAGGTATCTGTTTACGCAAAGATAACTAATTTTTATAAGAAGATAAGAAGGTCCATGACGTGGCTTGGGGACGTAGCGCCAATCACTACTCTAGCACCGCAAAAGCCCCACAAACCCTAGTTAGGGCTATGCGAAAAAAAATATAAAAAGTCCGCAAAAGCCTCGCAGGCCAGGGAAGTGCGTGAAGTAACCTACGGGAAGGTATTCATAGTTGGACTAAATCAACCCCTCAGACATCTCAAGGGTGCGAAAACCTAGTTCTAGTAGTCCCCCATACTACTTCGGGTGATACCTCAGTCTGCGCTCCACGGTCTGTTGTCGAAAGGGCCAGTAGTACAGGGATTTGTTTCTATAATTAACTCCGAACTTGGGTCATGCCCCAAGAAGCCAACAATCTCAAGCCCCTTCCTTAATCTTAAGAGTTTTCCACATTCGCATCCTTATGTAGCACATGTCATCTTTGGGCATGGGGATTATCATTTGTCATGCAAAGGGATGTTTGTTCTATTGCAAGGGGTAAGCTTTGTGTGTATGATTTGTTCTTATTACATAGACATGTTTCATGCTCACTTCATGAACTCTTGTCATGAAGGTCATTGCATCAAGAAGAGTATGTTTTATATGTTTTGGATGGTATATTTTGTATCATTTAGTGTTTGAGTGTGTGATCATAGTCAAGTTATACCGCTGTTTACATCAGCTTCGTTGATCTCACAATTAGCCAGTTTCCCAAGAAACCTAGCCTCATCCAGTTTTTCTGAATTGCACGCTTTTATTTTGCAACCCTCAAGGTTGTTTCCTTTCCTACTAAAACTGCATAATGCACAAGAGCCCCAACCTCCCTTGGCATCCAAAAATCTGTAGTGGTCTCCTCCAGTGTCCTTTCCTAAACTAGAACCCACTATCTCTAGAACATATGCAGTGTTGTCCTTTAGCTGCCCGACTAGCAGTGCTCTCCATAAATGCACAAAGTTGGCATGTAACTAGCACCGCTCTTTAGAAATGTGTAGAGTAGTCAAGCAACCAACACTTCTCTCCAGAAATTCATAGAGGAGTCTAGCAACCTTACTCAGGAAACTTTTGCAGAACTGTCCTCCCAGGACCCCATCCCGCAACAGTGTCTAGCATCCCAATGCTACACAATATTATCCCAGTTGTCCAGTATGTATTGCATTCAGAAACTACCCATATGTGCCCCCCAAGGCCTCATCCCAATAGTATTCATTGCCTGCTAAAAGTACATAGATATATCTCTCAATGACCACAAGGAAGCATGACATGCTAGATGACTCTCAAGGAGTTGAGGAGAAACACCGAGGAACCACGTTATGATAAAAGATTGACACCACATGAAAACTTTGTCAAATTCATAACCATCTGGAGGGTAAGTATGGTCTTCCTTAGTTTCTCTTCTTGCATTAGCGGTCGTCTTCTAGCATACAGATTGCTTTATCATGCTTGAAATTTTGTTCTTGTGATTTTGAAGGGTTGTCTTTGTGTGCATGAGTTGTCTTCACTTTGTGAACATCGGTCACACTCACACACAAAGATTCTAGCAAATTTGCACAAGTGTCATCATGGTCGTTCGAAGGTCTATCTCAAGTGTCACACTTGTCACTCTTAGCTTTAAGACAATCTCACTGACCACATGTTTTGTCTTTCTCGTCTGTGTTGTCTTGTTGTAAAAATATGATAAGTGTATGATCACAATGTCGTGCCTACACAAGTTTACTTTCTCTCACGCTTATCCATTTTTCCTAAAAATTTGTCGATCAGACAAACCCCTTAAATCGGATATCAATCTCAATGACCGTACTTTTCTGCCTAGAAATGTGCAGTGCTTGAGGCTGCCCCTAGGTAGTTGCATTGCACAATCCTATAAGTGAGCAGGTTGTCTATATCCCAGAACAAGGTAGAATTTTCCTCCAAGCCTGATCCAATCTATGCTTCTTGCAAGATCAACTATCATGTCTCCCTCTAGTCAATTGAGAATCTGCTCTACACTCTGACTTGAAACTACACTGGTCCCTAGAAATGCACAGAGAAGCCCAACTAGTCATTTGCAATCCTACTTTGCACTGTTCCTAAGAATTGTAGAGCTGCCCAAATAAATCTTGTTGGCCCACTAGGCCCTGCCTCCAATAAATGCACATATTTTCCCAGTAGCCCCTTGGGCTGCCTATATTTCACTGTGCCCAAGAAATGTGTAGAACTAGCTGGAAAGCTTTGGGTTGCCTTCCTTGCATTGTCTCTGAGAAATGTGCATATTTTCCCAGAAGTCCCCCGGGCTTCCTGTCCCACACTGAGGCCATAAAATGCAAAAATTTTCCCTGACAGTCCTCCAGATGTCTATCATGCACTACTCTTAGAAATGCACAGTTGTGACCAGTAGCTTCCCGGAGCCCTATCATGCCTTGGTCTGGAAAATTGCATAGATTGTCTTGCTAGTACCTGATGTTTTCCCTCTCTATCTCCCTCGATAAATTGCATAGAACTATCCAATAGTTCCTTGGACAGCTTACCTTGTCTTCCTCCTAGGAATTGTGTAGATTATACGCAGTTGGGTTTCACCTAGCAGCTGACATTGCTAACCCTGATTGCATAATTTTTTCTCCTAGTCACCTCTCCATAGTTTTTCCTGGAAATACTTCAGAACTCCTCATCCCAGCTTGAGCTGTGGTCTGCGTAATTTCAGTGTCTTTTCCTCCCTCCCGGTCACCGAGACTTGAAACCAAAAACAATGCATCATGTTAGCCTAGGATATTTTTGGATTTGATATCATCCCATCATGAGTGAATTGCAGGAACAGGCACATTGATAGAACATGGCACGATGATGAATGAGATGAAGAAGGAGTGCATGCTAGAAGACTTGTTTGTGGCTGGATGGACCTACACGACACATCAAAATTGAAGGAAGATATGCATGGGAACATCAATCAACACTAAGACCATTGAAGATCCCACAACACTTTTCCATGTGGGGGTGAACACGAAACACACCAAGAGTACATCCATCACTTAGCCCCACAACAACTTGACATGGACACCATAGTCAGCCAATACATGTTAACAGTTTCATGTCAAGTTGTGTCATGTGTCGTCTCGACCACATCACTACTATGGGCCATACTTGTTGTAATCAAATGTAATGTAAATTGAAATTCCAACAGACGCACACATGAATTTGAAGAGTCATGTTAGTTAAAAAGTCATAGGAAGTTGAATGGTCATGAGGAAAGTCCAAGAGTCATAAGGGTCAAGCATCACCCTTGGCTAATTACACCCCCTCATTGTATGAGCAAAGGACATTTCACCTTGGCTCCTCCCACATAACCTTGAGAGTCTGTCATTTGTTCTTTGAGGAGCGAGGAGTGGCTCCAATGTCCTAGTACAGAGAATAGTGATTTATGGTGTACATATGTGTCTTGGAACTTTTTCTTAATTCAGAAGCCTATCTCAAGCCAATAGATTTTCACACATGTGTTGTATTGGTTTTTAAGGCTATTATTTAAACATTTGCAATGCATGTTTTCTTAACTTGTACTACGATAGTTGAACTAGTTTGGTTATTTTGGTACTTACATTGTTGAAGATGTGTTGTATTGTTTATCATTACTATCTACTCTATGTGGAATACTCCGCTAGACATTAGATAGAACATTCTTGTTTTCCTTGGTTATAATGATGATCACCCTTGTTTGGACTACTCCGTTCGACAGTGTACGTGTTTTCCCTTACACTTTGGTTTTAACAACTACCGCATCTGTTGTGGACAATTCCACTGGATGCTAGATAGAACCTTGTTGTTTTTTGTGTGTGTCTCTCCATGGGTGGTACAAATACCTGTCATCTAGAGGATCACTTTTACCCCCTCCTTTACAGTAAGAGAACGCAAACACAAGTTTCAGTACACACTCACCAGGCATACTCACCTCACTTTTTGAAGTCACAAGCATAACAATCTCATGTGCTGAATGACAAGAGCTAAGGAAAATATATAAGATAATGGAAACCGAGCCATCATACTGGATGGGACTCCTACACCAAATAGTGTGAGGTCTAGTTGGGACTTCATACTGGGGAGATCCCCTTTGTTGGTAGGTCTACCACTGTTTGAATCTCTTATTTAAAAATGACACTTCCTGACATCATAATCCTAGGATGAATTTCTACAAATTTTGAATGTGCCATCCCAAAGGAAGTTATCCATGACCTTTCCAAGTTAAATTTTAGTGGTGAGGGTGAACCATCTTTTCATGTGCATATGCGTTAAGTTATAAATTTTTTCCTACGCCACAAGATAGAGTACGAAGATGTTTGTAATGTATTACTTACACTCACAGTTGAAGGTCATGTTAAGAAATTGTGTCACACATTATCCTTTTCCTTTATTGATATATTTGGTGATATTTCTGAAATGATGACTACAATGTTCGATGAGTATAGCCTCTAGGATTTCCATGAAAAAAAATCTCGTTTAAGAATGGAGCTTGACGAATTAGTTGAGGACTTTGTTGATCGCTTCCTTCACCTTTGTTATGAAATTCCTGAACATATTTTGAACTTAAATTTCTTGAGAGAAGAGTTTAAATTCTTCGTCCATGTTCCTCAATATGGTGAACCCCTTGATTTCCCTTCCTCCCCAACTCTTGCGGATCATGACGCACCTCATATTGTAGAGGAGGAACCCAACACCATGTTTGTTCCTTGTCCTCCTCCTTTTCCAGTCCTGATGTGGGTGCCATGTTAGTTCCCTATAAAAATAGTGTATTTGATTATTTTTATTAGTGTAGCCCCTGTATTGTTATTTTTTGTGTCCCATATAAGCCCACTATTGTTATTGTTTTTCCATTACATTATTATTGTTATGTTGGTTCTGATTATATTGTGACCCCTTAGACTCTTATATATAGAAAGGAGGTATTTTCATTTGAATCATCCAGGAATTATTCATTTTTTTTAATGTAAAGGAGGTTTCCCCCTCAAAGAGACTTATTGTGAAGTCACTTATCTATCTCTTCTTCTATTTTGTGAGCTAGTTGCATAACATTTGGTACCAAAGCTTTGGATTTTAGGGTTTCGTTGCTTCAAAGAGGTCATCATGGAATTTTCACTATATCGTGTTTTCTACGAAGCTTCAAAAACTAAAATTAAAACCCATTTGACATGAACTCTTGATGAACCTTGTGACCGAATTTAAGATCTTGTCTCACTATATTTTGGGAGCTACGAACTAAGGAATTTAGGGTTTTTGGAGGCTCCAAAATTCGATCTCAAAAAGGTGACCTTGGGAAAATTGTCATAACCTTCTCTCTGAGAATCAGATTGAAATTTCGTAAAAAGTGATAGAAAGAGGACGGACTTGAGTTTGATGGGTATCAGGTTTGGGGCCGAAGGTTGAAACTGTGATACGTGGCATGTTTTACAGGTTCGCTCTATTGAACTAATCTATATTCAGGTCATTGTGGGATATTTGACATAACTCTTTCTTGGAGAATTCAATATTGATCATACATATGGAGTTGGAAAGAGGATGCAGAGGATTACACCATGAAAAAATTTCATACTTTTAGGATCTGAAATAACATAGATACAACATATTCAATATTGAGCGCCTACAAAGCGAAAAAAAAGAGGTGTGCAGTCTTTTTAAAAAATTGCATAAGTTTTGTTTGAAAAATTAGTTTGGAGTAATTAAAAGGGAATAATGAAGAATAATTATCATTAATTGATGCCCCAAATAAATAAAATGGAAACACCTAGTAAGTGACCTAAAATTTCTACTATGAATCATTAAGAAGAGGAAGAAATGCAACGTGATATATGCAAATTATGCGACCAAGTGCGACAAATTTCGCTCTCACAAAAATAAAAGAAGTTATGTTTGACGGTTTTAAGAATGGAATGGAAGCTAAGATGGATGGTTTGAAGAATGGTTTAAAATAAGACATGAAATAAATGATGTCTGTCAAGATAGATGGGTTGAAAGAAGGTCTGGCAAAGTTGCTAGAAGAAAGGCGTTTGAGTGGTGACAAGGAAATCCATCAAAATCATGATGAAGACAAAAGGAATATCAATTACGATTTTAAAGACTCCAATGGAGGGTTTAAGAACCACCAAATTCCAAATATAGATACTGTTAGAGTCGGTCCTTACATCCCTTCGTCAGAGATCAGTTTGCTTTTTGCATATCATTCTTAGGTGTCTCGCTCGTTCCACTTCGTTGCATTTTGCTAGGGGCATGCCATTGACTGACGAGGGGGTCTGATTCTCTTGTGTTTTTTCATGCTTGTACCTACAGGGTTAATTAAAATCCTCAAAAATCACCGAAGTTCACAGTCATTGCATTCATGGTCATAAATGATTAGTTTCGTTAAAAAGAGTCTTTAGTCCTAGATTCCAGGGTTTTCACTCCTTTTCATAAGGCCGGCAGGTCATGAGGTTGGTTTCAAAAGATTTCTATTTCAAGTTTTTTATCAAAAACATTTGAAGACATTTCTAGTCCAAAACTCTGTTTTGGAACTAGAAATTGTCAAACCTCATTTTCTGTAATAAATGTATTTGTTTCACCATAAGAAGTTTCACAGCAAGCCTCTGATTTTTGCCAAAGCCAAATGCCAAAATCTCTGCAAAAATCAAGACATTTCATTAGTCCAAGATTCAGATAAAAAAAGGAAAAGCCAAAGATTAGCATTACATTAAGTGATCAAATGATAAAGTGCCAAACATTATAAAAATGGGTCATGGAGTAAATTGAAAATCAAATGTGATTTTATGAGATATTTTGCAAATATAAAGCATGGAAAACAAATCATTTTCACAAATTTCCCAAAGCAAAACCGAATTAGACTGTTGAAGACAAAGTGGAAGCGTTTCAAGGTTGTGGAGTTGAAGGGGAAGTGCACGCTACACACAGAGAAGGCACGCTATGCATAGGGAGCGCGCTACGCACTGGGCTTCACCGGCCTGTGCAAATTTGCATGCGCGTTACACACATACTACGCACTACGCACTGGGTAAGCGCACGACGCGTATAATCTCAGAACTAAAAATTTTCGCTCCTTCATCTAGATTCATGCCAAATTGCCTCCAACTGCTTGCAAGTAGGTTATTTACATCTGCTCAGTGAATTTTGGACATGATTATGGTGTTTTTAATGTGGAGAAACAAGTGTTTAAGGTAAAGAAATGTAAACCCTATGTTTATTGCCAAATTCACTTCTTAGGGTTTGAAACAAATATTAGGGACTGTGTGGGGGTTTTTCAAACTTGTGCTATTGATATATGCCTACGTCATCTATTTTCAGTGGTGTCCATGCTCATTATTAACCTCAACCTCACACTCTCTCTTTGCCATTACTTCTCTGCTATCATTGTTATGTCCATTGTCATTTTCACACTACTTTTCCATGCAAACTCAGTTGACAAAACTATTCTCATTGTGGCTTTCCTATGATACTTTGATACACATGTGACACATTTGAGGAGTAAAGCATACACTGAAATTTTTTCCTTCACTATACCTATATCAGCATACATATTGCAGACATCTTGTTTTCAAAGCCATGTCAGAGACGAATTTAGTTTATGAGCAAGAGTATGACAATGATTCCACAGCTGAGGGTAATGTGCCACGGAGGTCTCACAAAAGTGGCAAAGGTGGTAAGCATGTCAGGGAGGAGCCTACTTCTTTGGCTCAATTGCAGGCTTGCCCGCTTGCAATGGATTGTTTTCGGCATCAGTCATGTTTCCAATACTGTGAGATGATCTCACAAACCCAACATCATCGTGAACTAGCCCGTATATTTGTTCTACATTTACATGATGGCCGTGTAAACCTCGCTGGAGTAGATTTCATTCTGTCACCATAGACTATTGCTTAGGCCACCGGGATACCAAATATAGGAGAGGAATGGAACAAACGTCAGCAGCTAGAGAAATTCTACTATGAGCTATACATCAAACCTGGGTATATGAGACACCTAAGCAGGGTTTTTCCTTTTAGATTCCTGAGGGATGAGTTTGCACCTTTGATGAAACTCATCATTCGGTATTTCAGTTGCGAGGGTAGATTCTCACGTCTCTATGTGTACCATGTCTATTTTTTGATGCATTTCATGAGGGTATGTATGATGAACATTCCATATTTCATGTATCGCAACATAGAGAGGATGGTGGTTTTTGTACAGAAGAAGGCGGCAACACAGCAGCATAGAAGTATATATCATTACGCACTGATCAAGATCATAGTGGTACATCAGTTCACACAATAGGGCATTACTTGGGAGGATTTCATCTCCCGTGACTTCTTCACAGCGCCACAGCCATGTCCCGAGGTAGTTCATGATGAGGGAGAGCCTTCACACTAGCCTGACATTCTTGAGATCGAGCATATAAGTGCTCCATTGTATGTGACATATTAGCGAGGCCACAGGGCCTTATTTGCAGCTACACGACGAGTATTATCTCCACAAGATGTGGAAGGGGTCTCGTCGACTCCATCAGCAGAGCGAGTATTATCTCCACAGGATGTGGAAGGGATCTCGCCTTCTTCTTCGGCATAGGTATAGATCCAGGATAGAGGCAAGAGGCCTATGCATGATGAGGGTCCTTCAAGAGGCCGGGACACTTATTTCACAATTATTTATGTTGATGTGAGCTCTCCTAGCTCGGAGCTAAAGGAGATCATCCAGGAGCAAAAGTCTGAGAATGACTCGCTGAAAAAGAAATTGCAGATGGCTCAGTGGGTGATAAACTACTTGGAGCAGCGTTACAAACAGCTAGAGGATGAGCATACACTTTATGAGCTACGGAAAATCCGTGAGGATTGACAATTAGCCCGAAAGAGACCTGGTGATATGACACAGGCTGATCGAGAGTCATGCTTCATACGTGTTAACATTCATCTAGAGAAATTGTTGGCAAAGGCCAATAGAGGCAAAGACATGCTTCGTCATATGAAAAATCATTATTGGGCTCGCATGCATGTCTGCAAAGCAAAAATGAAGATTCTAAAGAGGAGGTTGAGCAGAGCACTAAAACGGCGGAAAAGGCCTGATCCACTCCAGATTTTGGCTGAGGCTTCATTGACTGGACATAATACATGATGGAGGGTCTTCACTCTGAATTTGAGAAAATTCGGAGAAATGTTTGTCATTTTGAAATATTTTGGCCTAAAAACAGGTTTTTCAGCTATATGAGTAGTGCGTCGATGCGCTCGCTTTTGATTGGGACACTTTCCGAAGGAAAAATTTATATTTTTGGGTTTTTCATGGTAAATTAGGCATGCTAAAGTATTTCCGAAGCATTTCATCAAGTTCTGGATGATCAAAAGGCCCAAAAACACCATGAAAACCACCTTGCCGCCACCTTTTGCTCTAGCAGGAAGTACTTCTGGGAGAATGAAATTTTGAAGGGGCAAATGAGCTCCAAATTGGGAAATTCCACTTGGGTTGGATAGCAGACATCCAGGGCTTCCCATCCAGCTATTGTCAGCTTGATTTTGATGTCAGGAAGTTCCCCAAAAGTAGGCTGAAAGGTGCGTGATGCATAGAGCTCAGACGTGTGGTGCATAAAGATTTTTGGTCAAATTTTCATCTTCCTGCTCAGGGATTTGGCCAGTTTTCACCAGTTTCACCTTTTGATGTAATATGTGACTTATCTTGATGTAATTTGATGTATATGATGTAACTTTGGCACTTATTTACCTATTCTAGATGATTCATTTACAAAATAGCAAAAATTTAATGTAATGAATCAGTTTCCCTTCTTTTAGAGGCACGTTGTTTGGATGCCTGGTTTTCAGCTCTATGTTTGGAATTAGTTCAAATTTCTCCTAGAAGGAGGAGCTTGACCCCTAGAGGTGTGGGAAGGGGTTAGGAGGTCTATATGATGTAATTTTTGAGACATTCTACAGGTTGGACTCTTGGGAAAGATTTTGGCACACAATTGAGCATATTTTTCATATTTTGGCTAAGGAAAGATCAGAGGTTTTGTAGCACCTGTTGGGATTCTTGAGGCTTTCAGTTCTTGATGGTGTTTTCTCTCAGTTTATTGTAAGTTCTTTCATGTTTAATGTATGCCATTCCCTTCTTATGCTTATGAAACTAAATAAATGAGTAAATGAGGTTGAATCCATTGATTTCAGTGCTCTGCCTTTGAAATTGTTTAGTTTTACATGTTTTTGCCTGTTTGGAGAGGATCCATGTTCTCCCTTTCCCTCTTCAGCTCCTTTTATTTATGAATCTATCCATACACTTAATCAAAAATCATTAATACTACTACCTACCTCGCCCCAACTCGAATTCTGCAAAGATATGGCCTTATTCTTGGACCCAAAATTGTGTTTTCCCATTTCTGCAACAAAAACCCAAAAAATCAAAATCAAAATTTCCTATCTCTTTACTAGCCTAAAATCAGTTCCCATTCTAGATTCATCTCGCACCATATTGCTTATTTTATCGAGATTAACTGGAGAGAGCCCTCTCTTGTCCTCGTAGGGCTAGCTACGAGGCTGAGCATGGTTTGTTGTAGCCTTGAGTTTTACCTTATTTCAACCTAAGGTAGATTTGAGCGCTAACATAGTGGCGACCATACTGGGGAAAATCTCAATGGTTTTCTTCTTGATGTGTTTGTTTCATGAGTCTTAGACAGAGTCTGAAGTCATGCCAGGTAGCTTTCGAAATGCTTTTGCCATGCATAAGTGGAAGTAGATAAACGCTGCTTCAGTCGATCTCCGGTTAGCTTGTGAATGCAGCACTCGATTTGCAAAATCACCCCAGTATACTTGTTTGTTCTAGACCTTTGGATGATTGAGTCTAGAAGTTGATAGGCTGAATTGTTTATATTCCTTTGATCTTTTGACAAAGCACACTAGCTTCAAGAAGACATACCAGAGCTAATCCAGATCTGAATCCCCCTCTTGTCTACGAAAATCCGAATTTGATTCCAAGACTCCTTCGTCAAGAAAGCTCTGTGACTCCCGTGATTAAATATCATTCATGTCCTGCAATTTTTGAATATCTTGAAGAACCAGCTTTTGATTAAAAATTTGAACTGTCATTGTTTAAAACCAAGTCTGAAAATGCTCTTGATTCTATAGTTCCAAATCCCGATTTCGCTGCCGCTCTTGAAATCGAAAAGTCTAATAAGTCTATTGAGAATTTTATTTTAAGACAGCTCCAAACTATAATTGAGGTTACAAATATCATTGATTTTCTAGAAACTTAATCTACTACCATTGGATCATCCATTACGACATCCACCTCTAGAAATCCTACTGAACTGCCTTTCATTCCCACCATCCCTGTGCAACCTATTATTTCTGATCAAAAGTCTGCAGTCAATTCGCCTTCATCCACTGTTTCCACGCCTAAAACTGCATCTCCTCCGCACACACCTCCTCATACACCTCACACCTCAGCTGCACCTACTCCCCCAACATCTCCAAGGCCGATTGCAAATCCACCAAGAGCCATGGCTGCCAGATTTTCACCTCTTGCTTTATCGGCCAATTTAGATCCTATGCCTGCTAATTATCAGAGCAAGATTCCTATATATGATGGCACACCACAGAGTATATTATCTCAACAACATATTGTTCAAATGACAGACTTTTTGGACCTGCATGAAATTGATGTAGAAAATGTTTCAATGAGATTGTTTTCCCAGACTTTTGGAGGAGAGCTTCGTAAATGATTTAGAGCTTTACAGGCTAGGAGTATCAACAAACTACAGGAACTTTAGACTCTATTTCTCGATCGGTGGGAGATGAAGAAATATCCATTGCAAATCACTTCAGAGTATACCAGCATCAAGCGTAATCCTGGTGAGTCCGTTCAGGATTATATTATCAGATTCAATACAGTGTATAATGCAATTCCAGATGACTTAAGACCATCTAAAAAGTCAGCTCTTCTTAAATTCCCAGATGGTTTTGATCCGGAGATGGCTTATTCACTACGAGATAGAGATCCGCCTACCTTAGAAGATATGCAAAAGATTGCTGTTAGTGTTGAGGCAAATCTGAATGATAAGAGAGCACGGTTGAAAGCAGAGAAAAGAGTGACTATAAAGGAAGAGACTTCCACATCTACATCAGAACTGCCTTGCCTTTGTGAGATGGAAGAAATGCTCAAAAGAATGAACCTTGGTAAACCGGAAATGTAGATTTTTAATCCAAATGACCGTGGCCAACAACAGCCACAATTCAGAATTAAGCAGCGTGAACAAAGAGCACAAGAGCCGACAGCCTAGTAGCAGATTAAAACTCCTATTTTGCAGAATTTGGTGAGTCAATATTTAGACGATGATGATGATGTAGTAGGTGAGAAAAATCACTTCTTCACCCCAGACGATCTTCCCATTTACATCACTGAGGACGAAGAATATGGAGAAAGTTTAGCTGCCCAGAAAGATGAAGATTTCATCTTAGCAAATGATGCAAATTTAGAGGAAGAATCAGATGATTACCAAAGAGGATATTTGAATGCTTTGTCCGCTCAGCAGAAGCAATACCCATTGAGAAACCGAGATGTGCCCATAAATCCAATTCAGAAAAGAAAAGAAGCTACGGCACCGAAGACGTATTCACCCATACCACAGAAGAAAGGAAAAGAGACAATTGATCCCACAGCTAGTAAAATATCATCAGCAGAAAGGGCAAATCAGACAAGTATAATCAAGGATAAGAAGGAAGTTCCAGACAAAGAAGTCGAAAGAGTTTCAGCATTTAGTTTGGAAAATGAAATTTCCAAATTAAAAATATCTATTCCTTTGACATAAATCATGAAGAACAACAGCTACCGTGGTCAAGTCTCCAAAATTTTGAATTTTGATCCAATGTTTGACACGGTAAATGTTGAAGATGATCATCCATAATTGATATTTGGGCCTGCATTAGATGGTGAGTCCCCTCACACTGATGTTCCTCCCTTTTATATCAGTTTGAGGTTGCATGAATATGTATTGCATAATGCCATGTTCGATTCGGGTGCTTCACACAATTTGATGCCAAAGGCGATCATGGAAAAGTTGGGACTAGACATTACAAGGAAATATCATGATTTGTATTCATTTGATTCCAGTCATGTGAGGTGTATCGAACTCATCAAAGATTTGGTTGTAAGTTTAGATCAAATTCCAACGAAGAATGTCTTGATGGATGTGGTTGTGGCAGACATTCCTCTGTGAATTGGGATGCTCCTTTCAAGATCTTGGGGGGCAAAACTGAAAGGTACACTACAGTTAGATTTCTCTTACGCAACAATTCCAGTCTTTGGTCAAATGAGAAAGTTATATCGAGAGCAGAAGATGAAATACATGATAACCAGCAAAGAGAAGCCAATCAATCACCCTGTAAATTATGTACATACTGACTTAGAGTCGTTTGTGTTGCTTGCTGATAGTTTTAATGATATAGATAGTCAATTAGTTCAGGCAGAAGATATACCAGAAATCACTAAGGATTTTAGAGAAGTTCTACAAAAATAAAAAAGAGAAAAGCAAGCTACTATGGAGCAATCAACTAAAGACAATGGGCAGCAAACAGGAAAAAAAGAGCTGGTGCAATTTCAGCATTTAGAGGACGATGAAGATGGTCTTTGGACCATGGATTTTAATGGCACAGTAGGTAGTGACAGTGCTAGAATTGGTGTTTGGATTCGTAGTCCATTTTCCACTACAGATAAGGTTCCAAGCAAAGTGATGGTGTGTTCCTACAAGCTAGAATTTGACTGTTCTAATATTGAAGTAGAATATGAGGCTCTAATTGCTGGCCTTAAGATTCTTAGAAAGCTGAAAGAGAAAAGGATTGCAGTCTATGGTGATTCAGAGTTGGTGATAAAGCAGGTTAAGGGTGAGTTTCAGGCCAAGCATCCTCGCATGAGAGCTTACCGTAATGCAGTCTTAGATATTCTGAAGTTATTTTCTGATCATATCTTGACATGTGTGCCTCGCATACAAAATGGTGTTGCTGATGGACTTGCTAAGGAAACAAGCAATTTAAAAATTCCAATGAATTCCAACATCAAGTTCGAGATTCATGTGAAACATCGCCCCACCGTTCTAGACAATCAACGATGTTGGCAAGTCTTTCAAGATGACGAGGAGATTAATCATTTTCTGCAGAATAAGAGTAAGTTTAAAGACACCTCCATAGATACAGAACATGATGATGGTAGTGATGATATACAAATAAATCAAATGGAAGTACTGCAACTTAAAGATAACATCATTCCTAAGGGATTGATTCCTCTGGAGGAACTCTTTGACCAAGATGATGTAGCCCGTAAACCAACATTGACACCGACTGAAAAAGGTGTTGAAGAGGTAAATATTGGGACAGCTGAGAATCCCAAGATGATATAATTATCAAAGTCATTATCACCAAAGGTAAAGGCATAGTATGTGAAGTTGTTGTCTTTATTTTCTGATTCTTTTGCATGGGATTACTCAGATTTAAAAACATATGACACTAATATCATTCAGCATACTATCCTCATTAAACCAAATCAGAAGACTTTTCGTCAAAAGTTGAGGAGAATCAATCCAAAGCTGCTACCATCAATTGAAAAAGAGGTAAACAGGTTGTATAAGTCAGGAATCATTGTGCCTATCCGATTTTCAGATTGGATATCAAATTTGGTGCCCGTGAGAAAGAAAATAGGTGAGATCCGTTTATGTATTGACTTTAGAAATTTGAATAAGGTATCATTAAAAGAAAATTATCCACTGCCAAAAATGGACCATATATTGCAGCGATTAGTTGGAGCATCAAGGATGTCACTACTCGACGGCTATTCAGGATACAATCAAATTTTAGTGCATGAAGATGATCGTGACAAGAGTACGTTCACCACTCCATGGGGAACGTTTCATTATGCAAAAATGCCATTTGGTTTGAAGAATGCAGGTGCCACCTTTCAGCGTGCAATGGACATTTCGCCAACGAGAAAGATGCATTTTTGGTTGTTTACCTTGATGATTTAACTGTGTTTTCAAATTCTGATGAGGAACATTTATATCATTTGAAAGTTGTTTTCCAAAAGTGCAGAAAATATGGCATTTCGCTGAATCCGAAAAAGAGTCTTTTTGCCATGGATGAGGGCAAGCTCCTTGGCCGCATCATATCGAAAGATGGAATCCGTGTTGACCCTGCATGTGTTGAAGCCATCCAGTGGATTGAACAGCCCTGGAACAAGAAAGAAATACAGTCCTTTAACAGTAAAATGAATTTTCTGCGTCGTTTCATTCCAAATCTTGCTGAGCATCTTAGAGAAATCACGAATATGCTGAAAAAGGACAGTGAGGTAAAGTGGACAGAAGAGGTAGTGAAATCATTCAATTTCGTAAAGTTATCTCTTTCTTCAGCTCCTATTTTAATCAGCCCGGACTACACGCAAGACTTTATTTTGTTTTAGTTTGCTTCTGAACACACTTTGGCAGCTGTTTTAATGTAGAGAAGGAATGGAGTTGAGAAGCCCATTGCTTTTTTCAGTCAGATTATAAGGGACTGAGCATTGAAATACAATATTATTTAGAAACAAGCACTTGCACTTGTAAAGGCCTTGAAAGACTTCTGTGTGTATATACTGCATTCCCACATTATAGCATATGTTCCTAACGCAGTAGTTAAAGATGTTTTGGTACAGGCAGATCCAGAAGGAAGACGGGGTAAGTGGATTGCTGCATTGTTAGAATATGATGTGGAGATTAAACAAACCAAGCTTATCAAAGGGCAAGGACTCGCCAAGCTCATGGCTGAAACAAATCTGCATGCTCTAGATATAAATTTGATCGATGCCATGTCCGATGAAGATGAGGAGAGTATGTCAGTTCAGGTATCTAATATTTTTGTTTCTTCCCCTTGGTATGCTGACATCTTATACGTACTTCAGCATTTATCTCCACCTCCCGGAATGCCTAGAAATAAGAGTAGAACATTAAAGTTGAGAGTTGCAAAGTTTTTCATACTGAATTCTGCATTGTATTGGAAAGACCCTGGTGGAATGTTATTGAATTGTTTGGTAGAGGAGGAAGCCAAAAGAGTTTTGGAGGACTTTCATAGAGGAGATTGCAGGGGTGATCTATTTTAGAAAACCACAGTGAATAAGATTCTAAAGGCAGGTTATTATTGGCCTTATTTGTTTCCTGATGTATATAAGGCTGTTAAGAATTGTCATGAATGCCAAATTTTCGAAGGGAAAGCAGAAACTACAACCTTTGCCTCTCAAACCAATTGAAGTCAGTGCCCCATTCCAGCAGTGGGGATTGGATTTCATCGGGGAAATTCACCTAGCATCTTCCAGACATCATAGATGGATATGACAGTTACGGACTACTTCACGAAATGGATCGAGGCCATCCCTACTCGACAGGCCACGTATGTGGTAATTATTTATTTTCTTGAAAATAATATTCTGTCACATTTTGGGTGTCCTAGTAAGATAATCACTGATAATGTAGCAGCCTTCAAGTCTAAGAGGATGGTTGAATTTTGCTATAAGTACAATATCATCTTGGGACATTCGACCGCCTACCATCCGCAAGGAAATGGCTTGGCGGAATCTTCAAATAAGTCCTTGGTAAATATGATTAAGAAATTGCTGGAAATCAATAAAAAGGGCTGGCACAAGAAATTAATGAATGCACTGTGGGCTGATAGGGTAAGTCAGAAAAAGTATATTGGCATGTCTCCTTTCGAGTTGGTGTATGAGATAGACACGGTTTTTCCTACTTCTCTTGTTGTCCCCGTAGTCAAATTGCTTCAGGAGGCTGGTAGTGAGGAAGATCCCATGCAGCGGAGAATTAATCAGATGATTTATTTACAGCAGACATGGGAGGAGGTATTTCAAAATACTTTCAAATTGTAGCAGCACGTCAAGAAGATTTATGATAGGAAGGCAAAGGCATATAGGTTTCAGCTAGATGAGGTGGTTTTGAAGTGGGATGCTCGGAATGAAGATAAGGGAAAGCATGGCAAATTTGAAAACCTATGGAAGGGTCCATTTAAGATTACAACGTATCGTGGTCAAAATGCCTTTCTTCTCAAGGAAATGAATGGAGATGATTGTCCTGGAGGGCCGATCAATGGTTGGCTGCTAAAACGGTACCACTTCTGAGTATTTTTTGCTGATTTCATCATCATTGTATATATCGTTTTACTTTTGTTTTATTGCAAGTGTGTACTGATCTTTTATCTTCATTCTGGGGCCCGGAGCGAAGGCTATCATTCTGGAGATGGAGGTTGGTCAGTTTCAAGTTTGTCAAGCCAGTTTTATTAGTCTTTTCAGTTTAAACATTGAGTCAGTTTTGGTCAAATTTCAGTCGGTTTTCAGTCAGGTTTGTAGTCAATAAATGTATTAAAAGTCTTGTGTTATCTGTTGAAATAATGACTCCATTGCCCAATGGACGAAGGCACTGTCTAACTCCCCCAGATATCTGCCATTCTTGGCATCTCCTCAGAGCCACCATCCCCATTGGAGCCAATGTTAGAGTCAGTCCTTACAGCCCTCCATCAGAGATCAGTTTGCCTTTTGCATATCATTCTTAGGTGTCTCGCTCGTTCCACTTCGTTGCATTTCACTAGGGGCATGCCATTGACTGAAATCACTGAAGTTCATAGTCATTGCATTCATGGTCATAGATGATTAGTTTCGTTAAAAAGAGTCTTTAGTCCTAGAGTCTAGGGTTTTCACTCCTTTGCATAAGGCCGAAAGGTCATGAGGTTGGTTTCAAAATATTTCTATTTCACGTTTTTTATCAAAAACATTTGAAGACATTTCTAGTCCAAAACTTTGTTTTGGAACTAGAAATTATCAAACCTCATTTTCTATAATAAATGTATTTGTTTCACCATAAGAAGTTTCACAGCAAGCCTCTGATTTTTGCCAAAGCCAAATGCCAAAATCTCTGCAAAAATCAAGACATTTCATTAGTCCAAGATTCAGAAAAGAAAGGAAAAGTCAAAGATCAGCATTGTATTAAGTGATCAAATGACAAAGTGCCAAACATTATAAAAATGGGTCATGGAGTAAATTGAAAATAAAATCTGATTTTATGAGATATTTTGCAACCCATATAAAGCATGGAAAACAAATCATTTTCACAAATTTCCCAAAGCAAAACCGAATTAGACTGTTGAAGACAAAGTGGAAGCATTTCAAGGTTGTGGAGTTGAAGGGGAAGTGCACGCTACGCACAGAGAAGGCGCACTATGCATAGAGAGCGTGCTACGCACTGGGCTTCACCGGCCTGTGCAAATTTGCATGCGCATTACGCACATACTGCGCGCTACGCACTGGGTAAGCGTGTGACACGTATAATCTCAGAACCAAAAATTTTCGCTCCTTCGTCCAGATTCATGCCAAATTGCCTCCAATTACTTGCAAGTAGGTTCTTTACATCTGCTCAGTGAATTTTGGACATGATTATGGTGTTTTGAATGTGGAGAAACAAGTGTTTAAGGTAAAGAAATGTAAACCCTATGTTTATTGCCAAATTCACTTCTTAGGGTTTGAAACAAATATTAGGGACTGTGTGGGGGTTTTTCAAACTTGTGCTATTGATATATTCCTATGTCATCTATTTTCAGTGGTGTCCATGCTCATTATTAACCTCAGCCTCACACTCTCTCTTTTCCGTTACTTCTCTACTGTCATTGTTATGGCGATTGTCATTTTCACACTACTTTTCCATGCAAACTCAGTTGACAAAACTATTCTCATTTTGGATTTCCTATGATACTTTGATACACATGTGACACATTTAAGGAGTAAAGCATAGATTGAAATTTTTGCCTTCACTATACCTATATCACCATACATATTGCAGACATCTTGTTTTCAAATCCATGTCAGAGATGGATTCAGTTTATGAGTAGGAGTATGACAGTGATTCCACAGCTGAGGGTAATGTACCACGGAGGTCTCACAAAAGTGGCAAAGGTGGTAAGCATGTCAGGGAGGAGCCTACTTCTTTGGCTCAATTGCAGGCTTGCCCGCTTGCAATGGATTGTTTTCGACATCAGTCATGTTTCCAATACTGTGAGATGATCTCACAAACCTAGTATCATCGTGAACTAGCCTGTCTATTTGTTCTACATTTACATGACGGCTGTGTAAAACTCGCGGAGTAAATTTCATTCTGTCACCAGAGACTATTGCTTAGGCCACCGGGATACCAAATATAGGAGAGGAATGGAATGAACATCAACAGTTAGAGAAATTCTACTATGAGCCATACATCAAACCTGGGTATATGAGACACTTGAGCAGGGTTTTTCCTTTCAGATTCCTAAGGGATGAGTTTGCACCATTGATGAAAATCATCATTCGGTATTTCAGTTGCGAGGGCAGATTCTCGCGTCTCTATGCGTACCATGTCCATTTGTTGAGTCATTTCACAAGGGCACATATGATGAACATTCTGTATTTCATGTATCGCAACATAGAGAGGATGGTGGTTTTTTTACAGAAGAAGACCCCAGCACAGCAGCATAGAAGTATATATCATTACGTGCTGATCAAGATTGTAGTGGTACATCAGTTGACACAGCAGGGCATTACTTGGGAGGATTTCATCTCCCGTGACTTCTTCACAATGCCATAGCCATGTCCCAAGGTAGTTCATGATGAGGGAGAGCCTTCACACCAGCCTGACATTCTTGAGATCGAGCATATAAGTGCTCCATTGTTTGTGACATACCAGCAAGGCCACAGGGCCTTATTTGCAGCTACACGACGAGTATTATCTCCACAGGATGTGGAAGGGGTCTCGTCAACTCTGTTAGCAAAGCGAGTATTATCTCCACAAGATGTGGAAGGGGTCTCGCCTTCTTCTTCAGCACAGGTATAGATCCAGGACAGAGGCAAGAGGCCTATGCATGCTGAGGGTCCTTCAGGAGGCCGGGACACTGATTTCACGATTATTGTTGTTGATGCGAGCTCTCCTAGCTCAGAGCTAAAGGAGATCATCCAGGAGCAAAAGGCTGAGAATGACTCGCTGAAAAAGAAATTACAGATGGCTCAGTGGGTGATAAACTACCTGGAGCAGTGTAACAAACAGCTAGAGGATGAGCATACACTTTATGAGCTGCGGAAAATCCACGAGGATCGACAATTTTCCCGAAAGAGACCTGGTGATCTGACACTGGCTGATCGAGAGTCTTGCCTCATACGTGTTAACATTCATCTGGAGAAATTGTTGGAAAAGGCCAATAGAGACAAAGACATGCTTAGTTATATGAAAAATCATTATTAGGCTCGCATGCATGTCTGCAAAGCAAAAATGAAGATTCTAAAGAGGAGGTTGAGAAGAGCACTAAAATGGCGGAAAAAGCATGATCCACTCCATATTTTGGCCGAGGCTTCATTGGTTGGACATAATACATGATGGAGGGTCTCCGCTTCAAATTTGAGCAAATTCGGAGAATTTTTTTTCATTTTGAAATATTTTGGCCTAAAAAGAGGTTTTTCAGCTATATGAGTAGCGCGTCGATGCGCTCGATTTTGATTGGGACACTTGCTGAAGGAAAACTTTATATTTTTGGGTTTGTCATGGTACGTTATGCATGCTCAAGTATTTCCGAAGAATTTCATCAAGTTCTGGATGATCAAAAGGCCCAAAAACACCATGAAAACCACCTTGCTACCACCTTTTGTTCCAGCAGGAAGTGCTTTTGGGAGGATGAAATTTTGAAGCGGCAAATGAGCTCCAAATTGGGAAATTCCACTTGGGCTGGATAGAAGACATCCACGGATTTCCATCCAGCTATTGTGAGCTTGATTTTTATGTCGGGAAGTGCCCCAAAAGTAGGCTGAAAGGCACGCGACACATAGGGCTCAGGTGCGTGGCGCCTAGAGATTTTTGGTCAAATTTTCATCTTCCTACTCACGAATTCGGCCAGTTTTCACCAGTTTCACCTTATAATGTAATATGTGACTTATCTTGATGTAATTTAATGTGTATGATGTAACTTTGGCACTTATTTACCTATTCTAGATGATTCATTTACAAAATAGCAAAAATTTAATGTAATGAATCAGTTTCCCTTCTTTTAGTGGCAGGTTGTTTGGATGCCTAGTTTTCAGCTCTATGTTTGGAATTAGTTCAAACTGCTCCTAGAAGGAGGAGCTCAACCCCTAGAGGTGTCGGAAGGGGTTAGGAGGTCTATATGATGTAATTTTTGAGACATTCTACAGGTTGGACTCTTGGGAAATATTTTGGCACACTATTTTACATATTTTTCATATTTTGGCTAAGGAAAGGTTAGAGGTTTTGTAGCACCTCTTGGGATTCTTGTGGCTTTCAGTTTTTGATGGTGTTTTCTCTCAGTTTATTGTATGTTCTTTCATGTTTAATGTATTTCATTCCCTTCTTATGCTTCTGAAACTAAATGAATGAGTAAATGAGGTTGAATCCATTGATTTTAGTGCTCTGCCTTTGAAATTGTTTAGTTTTACATGTTTTCTCCTATTTGGAGAGGATCCATGTTCTCCCTTTCCCTCTTCAGCTCCTTTTATTTCTGAATATATCCATACACTTAATCAAAAAGCATTAAGACTACTACCTACCTCGCCCCAACTCGAATTCTGCAAAGATTTGGCCTTATTCCCGGACCCAAAATTGTTTTTTCCCATTTCTCCAACAAAAACCCAAAAAATCAAAATCAAACTTTCCTATCTCTTTACTAGTCTAAAATTAGTTCCCATTCTAGAGTCATCTTGCACCCTATTGCTTATTTTATCGAGATTGACTGGAGAGAGCCCTCTTCTGTCCTCGTAGGGCTAGCTACGAGGCTGAGCGTGGTTTGATGTAGCCTTGAGTTTTACCTTATTTCAGCCCAAGGTAGATTTGAGCGCTAACAGATATGAGGGAGTTTTACAGTAAGGATCTGGTGACTTGGATACTACAGATGGAGAAATATTTTTATCTACATGATGTACAACCCTCACAGAACATACGTATTGCACCTTTATATTTAGAACCCAATCCGTTTGTATGGTATAGATGGATTTGTTGTCATAAACCACTTGTCACCTAGTTAATTTTTAAGGATGAAATGATAGAACATTATGAAGATACAAAGAGAAACACCTTCCTTATCCAATTGATAAATCTCAAACAAAAGGGTTCAATGGTAGAGCACAATGAAGACCTCCAAAAATTGAATATTAGGGTAATCGATATTCTAGAAGGGCATAAAATTGATGTCTTCATAGGGACTTTAAAATATAACATCCAACATGAGGTTTGCCTTTGGGAACCTGATTCATTGGGGAAGGCATTCAGGGTGGAAAGAAGAGTTGAAGAAAAATTATGGCAACAACGAAGTCCACCACTCACAAATATAAAGATGTAAGTATTGTTTCTCCTAGTCTTCCATAACCTACAAGGTTGACACCACAACAATTGGGAGAAAAAATAGAAAAGGATCTTTTGTCACAATTGCGATAGAAAATACAATAAAGGTCATAAGTGTGCTGAAAATAAATTATTCTACATAGTTTGTGAAGAGGAGGAAGAAAAGGAACAAGAAACATCAAAAGAGGAGGATATACACCAAGAACCAACCCCAGAGAAAGAATAAATGAATTTGACCATATATTGTAATACATTGGTAGGAATTACCACTCCTCAAGCTCTCAAGATAGAAGGATATATCAAGAATAAAAAGGTAATAGTGTTGATTGATTCAAGTAGTACCCATAATTTTATTCATTGTAAGATAGCCAAGGAATTGAGTTGCTTCCTATATCCAACACCAAAGTGTCAAGTGATGGCTGAAAACGGAGGAACTATAAATTTCTCTAGAAAGTGTCATAATGTCAAGTTAATCATGGGGGAATATGTATTGAATAGTCCAATGCCTTCCATTCTAGTGGGTGGTTCTGATGTTGCACTGATGAGCCTCATCATTGGGTAATTATATGGGCCTTAATTCACCTCGTAGCTTAGTCAAACCAACTTTTCTCATAACTTATTAAATGTTTTTTATTATATTTTGTTTATGAGGTAAGTTAGATTTGGATATTATGCTTTATGGACTAATATGCATTGAATGCAGGATTAAAGGAGAAAATCAAGGAATTTTTGCAAAGACTAAGGTCCAAACTTGAATGGGACAAGGGAGAGGGATTTTAGGAGGTAAATCCTCCTCATTTACTACTCCTCCATTCGAATATTACTCCATTCATAACATAATTTCGGAGTGCAAACAACCAAATCATGAGGACTAGAAGGTAGTTGAGAAAGTGATAGACAAAGCACCAATTTATCTCAAGGTTGGGGGTCGAGCCTCCCTAATTTTAAGGAAGTCGTTGGTGACTTCAGATGTATAAGTAGAGAGGCCTAGGTCCTTAGTAGGATTCAGATTTTTATTGTAAAAATCTAATCTATTTTTGAGCTGCAAGACTTGTGAAAGTTCTATTGATGTAATTTGTTGTTTTGGTAATAAGAATGAGTTTTGTTTTGAGCCAGCACTGAGTTAGCTCAGAGGGATGAAGCTCTTGGGTTAGGGCCCAACCCTAGCAGCCAAGGCGCCTCTTTATTGTACATGTATGTTTAGTGTAGATTCATAGCTTCACAGTTAATTTGCTCTTTAGATGCATTTCCATTACAAGTAGTGTAGATTAGATTGGTTGTTTAATAGTTTGCTTCCATTTGTGACTTATTTCAAAGTAGAATATTAGCAGGGATAAAAAGGATCACCACAAGGTTCTCAGTAGGAGTCTTGGCCTCACTTCCTCCCTCTAGGATCATGACTTGAGGAAGGGACCCTTAAGCAGCCCTAAAAACACAGATTTCTAGTTCTTTTATGAGCTTTCGGAGTTTGTTGTCTTTAATTAGTATTTGGTTAGTTTTGAAAGGTAGATTTCCATTGTCATATTTTTCATCTCCATTTATGCAATAGACCTCATTCATGCTTTCATTCCTTTCAACAACTTTCTTCATGTATAGTATAGGAAGTTGATTCATTAATTCTGCTTTTCTAGTTTATGAAAATGTATCTTGTTGCATATCTTTTTGGAAGACACACATGTTTTATGCAGAGTAGGTGCTTCAAGAGGAGACTAAGACTACATAGCCAGCAGCCACCTTCCACTTCATCCACCTTAGCCATCCCTTGTTTTCACTATCACCTTCACTAGTTTTTCATCATTTTTCATAGAAATTCTTCCAAGCACATTGAGCGAATCTAGCCATGGATATTGACTCCTGAGTGATCCTAGACCTTCTCCCACTCCATTCCACCCATAACACACCTTTCCTAGGCCTCCCACCACCTCCAACACCTCTCATTTAGCTCTCGGCTGTATCTTGTAGGTTTCCTATAATTCCTACACGATCATCCTGTAGGTTTTTAGTACATCTCGTAGTTTTTCCTGAAACAACTTGTTTTGACGCCGAATTGATGGAAAATATCTAGGAAGTCACCAAAAGCCTCCTAGGGATCCTCCACACCATCCATCCATTTCATGACCCTTCCAACCATCCTCAAACATCTTGCCACATCCACAAGAACAATTAGTTTGCATACTTGATCTTGAATAAAAATACCAAAAAAGGAAAAACAGATTTAGTTTATACCTTATATTCAAGTGGTAACAGACAATATTGCAAGAATCCTGAGAAAGAAAGACATAATCACCCAGTTCTCGGCCCCCGGAATGATTAGACAAAGTATGCGGTCTGTCAAGGATAATATTGATAGACATCAACTTAAAGGAGTTTATAAAATAGATTGTTCATGTGGGATAAGTTACATTGGTGAAACAGGTCATTCCTTGCAAACAAGACTGAAGGAACATGCAACAGATATTAGGAATGATAGGTCTCGTACTTCGGCCCTCGCAGATCATTCCTCTAAAACTAAGCACCATATGTGTGTGGAAAATGCCTCAATTATCGCTAGAAAAGAACATCATCAGAAGCGGAAAATTAGAGAGGCTCTTGAGATTTTGAAACATCCTCATAATCTCAACAGGGACAATGGGATCGAGATCAGTAGGAGATGGTTTCCCTTAATCAGACAAATCAGAGATATCAAGACCTCTAGTGCCTCCTAGGTTTTCCCTCTATAAGGTCTTATCTCCTAGAATTAGTCTCGAGACATTAATAATTAACATATAATAATTTTAACCTATGAATTATTAATAATAATGAAGTAGTAAGTAAAAGTTATAATATGTACTATTATTATTAATTATTAAATATGACTATTAAGTGTCATTATCCATATTAAAATTAACTTTTATTATTATTATTTAATAACCATTAACAAATTTAGGTTAAAATTGTATTATAATACTTTTTACTAAGTATTAATTGTTATTTTAAAATTATTACTTAGTATTATTACAATTATTTTTAATTATTAATATTGATTATTATGAACTATTATTATTACCATTAATTCATAAAAATTAAGAATAAATCCAATTAACCTCTAAAATTTTCTTATTTATATCCAAGTTAATAAATAATCTCATCAATATTTAATACAAAATAAATAAATAAATTATCTCATTAATACTCAAATTAAATGGAAACCGATCTCTATTATAATAATATTAATATTATTATAACATAGACGTTAACATTTATTAATTATTATTAATAATTATAAATAATTTAAATAATAATAATTTATAACAATATTAATACTTATTATTATTTTTAGTATTAGATTGGTTATTATTGCTATAAAATTATCATAAATTACTCATTTCATTAATAAATTTATAAGAAAACGTCTTATTATAAAATGAATTTAAAATTGTTATATAAGTAATTAATTATTTATTATAAGGTAATATTAATTATAAAGGAAAAAAAAAAAAAAAAAAAAAAGAAAAAAAAAGAAAAAAGAAAAAAAAGAAAAAAGAAAAAAAAAATATATATATTATATTATATATAATATATATATATATAATAATATAATATATATATATATTATATATAATATATAACTATGAAATCACTCAACTTTATTATTTATTATTAGTGTATTAATTTATCATCAAAAATAAATATTATATCATTATAATTAAAATAAAATTGGAAAATTGAATATTATTTATTACGCAGTCGACCTTTAAGCAAAGCGGCCGACCTTCTTTTTCCCTAATCAAAGCAGCTTACCTCATAGCTATTTATATCTTGTAACTGAGCTCTTCTTCTATCAACATTCAATAAGAGTCTTGATGATGGATCCCTGTTGGGGTTTGAAACGTTGATAGCAAAATGGTTTTTACTGTGGGTTCTCCAGTCACAAAGTTAGAAGATTTAGTTTAGTCTCTTTACTTGCACATTAGTGTTGTTTGATGATTCTTACTTCTACAACTTAGATAGTAGCATTTGTTTCATTTTGATTTAGCATTTCTGCCTAGCATATCTTCTTAAATGGTTAATTAGGGAATGGTGTGATTTATCATTACATGTCAACCTTCTCCATTATTGCAGTAGAGTAACTCTGTTAAAAGCAGATTTACCTTTCTTCCATCAAAGAATCAAGCTTCTTCTGACTCCATAGAAGTCTGGCTTCGAACCCTAGTGGTCTCTCACCACCAGAACAGTGACAACAAGTAGGACCATCACTTTTAGTTGTGCATACAATGCTGTCACCTCCAAGTTTGTACTAACCCCAGGTTGATAAGTAAAGCTGGTAGCCCAGGAGTTGCAGCATCCGTGCTGCAATACTAGCGCTCACCACTTTCCGGTGTCGTTGTCAGGGAGGTTTCTGAGTAGAATGTGATTACTGCTTTCTTTTCTTCTAACTTTTCTCTTCAATATTCTGCCATTAGTTTATTTCTGCAAAAGTAATCTAGTTGTTTCCTTTCTTCCATTTTTCATTTTCTACTTTCCTTTCCATTTTGCAAGCAAGATTTCAATTTAGCAAGTAGATTTTTAATTCTTTATGTAGTTTTCATTCAATTAGCAATTTCAATTTGCAAATGCTTTCCAAGATTGAGAAAAAAATACAAAACCAAACCAAAAATATTTCCTTTCATGCCTCATAGGAATAGGGACAACTTAGGGAATTTTTTTCCAAATACCCCCACTACATCGAATAACCAACCTTCCCTCTTCTTGAATGGCCGTGAACTGGAGGAACCCTTAGGTGAGCAACCTGACATATGTGAAGAACCTACAGGGGAAGAAGAAGGACAAGAACCCATTCCTACTAAACCAATGGCTGAAAACAGAAATGACAAAGGGAATAGAGAGAGAGTTGAGGGTGCCTTCCCCATCAGGGAAACCAATGGGGACACTAAGATGAAAAATATAGGCCTCTCTGCCCTACCTCATTTTCATGGCTTAACCACAGAGGACCCTGACACTTTCCTATTTGAGTTTGTTGTTATATGACGAACTTATGACTATACAAATGATTAGCAAAAGTTAAAATTATTTCCATCTACCCTCAAGGATGTAGCATTGCACAGGTTCATGGGTTTACTTGGAAATAACATCACAAATTGGGCTCAGATGCAGTAGGCCTTTAACAACAAATATCGGGACTACTGTTAGTCAAAGGATACTAAAGAAGAAATTTTCAGGATGACCATAGGCAATGATGAATCCCTATAGGATTACGAGGAAACATTCCAGCTGAGCTACAAAAGGGCAAGGTGCACACTTGACCCTGAGTCACTAAAGCTGGCCGTTCTTAGGGGAGTAAGAGAGGATCTTCTGGATACCTTACATTTGTTAGGTAGAAGAGATATCTACCAATTACCCTATGAGGATACCAATATTGTCTTGAGAAACCATTCCGGGGCAGCTAGGAAAAAGGGTAGGGTTAGTCAACCTATGGTTAGTACATTGTCTTCCAACTCATCCATCAAGGGTGAAATTGGAAAGATGCTGGAAGATTTCAAAAGTGAGATGTTGCAAACCCTTGCCTTGCAAATGGATACCATGCACATTAAGAGGAAATAGAGAGAGCCTTGGCCATTTTTTGTCCTAGATGCACCATGAGGCATCCTAGGAATGAATGTCCATTGAAATCTATTGAAATTTTCTTAGTCTGTGTAGAAAACCACTCCACAGACAAGTGCCCTTCTTTTCCTGGAATCAAAGCTGTATATCAAGGAGCTCAAAGGGTCACTAAGAAGCTTTGCTACATTAACTAACGGAGACCACATGGGCCTAGACCATACTAGCAGGGCATGCAAGGGTCATCCCATGCATATTACAAGCCCAACAAAACCACAACCATACCTTCTTGGCGACCACCTACTCATCCTTCCTGGTATACACCCCCTCCTTGGTCCTTTGCATCTCAGTATCACTCCCAGCTAGCCAACTAGTCATTTCAACCTTATGCTCTACCACAACCTCAGTGGAATGCACTGCCCTAGGGGTGGAGGCCCTAATACAACAATGTTCCAGCTCTATTTCCTCCACCACCTACCCAACCACAGCTCCTACACTCTGCTCCACCCAAGCAACCCCAGATGCCTGCCCATCCAAATCTAAACCTAAAAAATAGGCAGGATCAACAAGTATACAATGGAGAGACATCATATCCAACTTATGCTGTGGAAATCCAGGAGATTAACCTAAGATCTGGGAGAGTTCTCTCAGATAACCAACCTCCACCTCCACCTATGGAGGTTTAGGAAGAAAGAGAAGAAAGAAATCAAAAAGTAAATCCACCTTTTCCTGAGAGATTAGCCCAACCACTCCAGCCTATCGCAGAAGAGACAGAACTTCTAGGAGAATTGAAAAATATATGTGTAAAGATTCCACTTCTCCAAGCAATAAAAGATGTTCCTATTTGCAATAATTTGATTAGGGAGAAGTGCTTCAAGCATCCAGGGAGGTGAAAAAGGGATGCCCTTACCATTAATGACATTGGGCAACTTTCCGACTTAATGCTCAGGCATGTAATTTGTCCAAAATATTTGAATGGTGGAAGCCCTGTAGTAGATGTGCACATCAATGGCACCATTGTCCCACATAATCTGATCTATCTTCGGGCTACCATTAGTGTGATTACCAAGGACACAATGCTCAAGATCAACGTCCAAGGTTCATTGAGGAAGACCACAACAGTTCTACAACTTGCAGACGGTTCCACAATGACCCCTGAGGGAATTGTGGAGGATATGATGGTCTCCATTGACTCTTGGGAGTACCTGTTAGGCCCTTATACTACTAGTCTAAACCCTTATTGTTATTAGTACAACCCACTTATTATATTGATGTACCCACATAGTGCCCTTATTGTTACTATTGTACCCCATATAAGCCCACTAATGTTACTATTGTGGCTTCATATTATTATTGTTAGGTCGGCTGGGTTATATTGTGACTCCTTAGACTCCTATATATAGAAAGGAGGTTTTGTCATTTGAATCATCCAAGGAATTGTTCATTTATGTAATGTAAAGGAGGTTGCCCCCTCGAAGAGGCTGAATTCTAAGTCGTTGATCTATCTTTTCTATCTTTTCTTGAGCTGGTTTCATAACAGATATACTATTGGAAAGGTATAAATAATACCTACACAACCATGTTATTTTTAGGGTCTTTAGGACATCATAACTACATCAAAAAATAAAATAACTTCGAGCACCTTTCACTTCTTTTGATGACAACTTTTAAGAGATCCAAATGTCATATTGCTTCCTATAGAGTCTTGTTGCTTCTTTGGTAATCATACTTCCCCTTGGAAATTAAGGATATCTTGTTGGCATCAACAAAAACACTATGTGCAACAATCTCCCCCTTTTTCATTGACTGAAACACCATTAGTCATTGATGGACATTGATGTCTTCACACATTCCCCTTGTGAAAATGCAATGTATGAAAATCTCATGATATGCAATGTCTGCAATATCTCCCTTTCCAAATGCATTTCTCTATAAATGTTAGTGTCTACATCAACATTTGAAATCTCTCCCCATTTGACATCATTGGAAAAGGGTCACAAACATCTTATTGAAATTACCATGTTAGTGATCATGCATAAGTCTCTATCCATAACTTATTCCTAGATGATCTTGTGGACCTGAATGAATCATGCTTCCTTCCTAATACTATAGTCTTATTTTGATAGAGTCTCCCCCTAAGACCATGTTTCCATTACTACTGATAACTATTTTTGTACTCTCCCCTAGACCATGCTTCCATTTCTATATTATAAAGTCTCCTTCCGAGACCATGTGTTTGTTATTATTCATAAATGTATATAGTGCTTCCCTTGAGATCGCCCACCTTCTTGATCTAAGTATTTTTCTACTCATAATCAATATTCAAAATCTCCTCCTAAGACCATGATTCCTTCATTTATCAATGCTTGTCATTCTAATTTATCTTAAAATATTCCTTTCCTTAATTTTACATTTGAGATATCATTAATAAATTATAAAAGAGTCGTTGTCCTAGAGACTTGTAGATCTAACATGCTTGCTTCCAACCTTTCTTATCATCATCATGTCATAAGAATCATTTCCCTCACATAATATATGGTTGTTGAAGCTTTGATTTGACACATTATGTACTTGAAGAAGATCTCTCCAAAGGATCATATCCAAGGAAGCAAACCTAATTGAGGTCCTCCTTGACCTCTTCTCGACTTATTAACATTGATAGGAAGTCCTTCTCTATTATACCATCTAGATTTGAGTCTGCAATCTCATGGTATATGATATTTATTGTGACATATGTGGAATTCAACATCAGATTTCAATACTTGCGGAAATCACTGGGGCATTCTCTTGATTTGGTCCACATGTATCCATCTATGTCCCTAATAATATCCTCTATACCTGACCACATCTAGGTGCACTTCTAAAGAATAGATAAAGTTTGTCTCTTACATTACAAAATGGTAGTCTAATATTACTAAAGGTGTGACAAAACAAAATATATATTGAAAATAATTGCATTCCAAACCTGGTCATCAATGGGGGTCAAACTAAAGGCCTCAAAACTATCAAACCAACCTACTACCAAATGTGTTATCTAATGCCACTTGTAATATATTCAGTTGAGACACACATGACTTGAACCAAGTACTATGAAAGACAGGGATAGTATTGTTCCCTATACGGTCATGTCCCCTTATACGTGAATGTTCCACATGGGATTCCCTTCTTGGCCTATTAGGTTTTGTCTCTAGTGTGACATATAAACCATCATTTATGATGCAGAATGGGACTTGTGGTTTATTCTCTGTGAATAAGGTCTAGGCCTAGAAACCAAATCATAGACCCAACAATATTTTTATCTATGTGATCAATCCACATACATATCAACATTTTTCCTTGGCCAACATATGAATCACAATTTCATTGCATGATCAAATGAGCCATAAAATAAAAATTTAAACCAAAATATCTGCCTTTGAGACCCTTCTTGCAATCAAATCACAATAGTTTATCAATGAGGATTCTGTTGTTGTTGTAATGCCTTCAATAGAAGGTCTTATTTATAATGGAGGTTGTGGCCTGGGACTCTTCTAATTCGACGTCAATTACAAATTAACTAGAGCTTTAAAACCTTTTTTGACAGACTAACACTACCATGTGAAGGAGAGTAGTTCTTCCTTTGTGACTATGCCCTATTGGTTCATATTTTTTGCCCAACCTACCCATGTGAGCTCCCCATGTGACCTTGTCCTGGGGGTCATTCAAAATTTTCTTGATGATTTCATCATGATGTTATCAAGCCATGCGGAAGCTCATGAGAGCTATCATTGTCACATGATTTTAGCCTTTTCACCAGTAATACAATGCCATGTGGTGGCCTCCTACTATGCCACATGTCCTTCCATGTGGTTATAGTTGCCACATCACACCCTGTCTTATATTTCCATGAGTCATAATCAAATTTCTTACATCACCATATCCTACCAATTGTATTATGCCAAGTGTCACAGGGGGATTGATCCATGTGATGCAATTCTATTGGTCCATAAACAAAAGTTAAAGGTCATGGAACTTTTTCCCATATCCATCATTCATTTTAGCCCTATTGGTTTTGAGCCATTTGATTAGAGAGTAAGTGCACAATCTTTAAAATGGATAATAATCATGTAATATTCAATGAGATGTTCCATTGACATGGACAATAAATGTTAGATGTGCCCAAAAGGTGCACATTGTTTAACACTTGAATATTTTTGGTTTTGTTCTATAGTTTGTTCCCTCAATTTGATATTTAAACTTAAATTGGCCATAACTTCTCATCCGGGAGGATTTTTTATGACCACGATATACTATTGGAAAGGTATCAATGAGAACTACACAACCATGTTATTTTTCAGGTCTTTAAGACATCATAACTGAATCAAAAACTAAAATAACTTCAAGCACATTTCACCGCTCTTGATGATAACCTTTCAGAGATCCAACTGTCATATTGCTTCCTATAGAGTCATATTGCTTCTTTGGAAATCATACACCCCCTTTGACATCAAGGATATCTTGTTTTCATTAAAAACAACACTATGTGCAAAAATCTCCCCCTTTGTCATTGACGGAAACACCAATAGACATTTATGTCCATTGATGTTATCACACACTCCTCTTGTGCAAATGCAATGTATGAAACTCTCATAATATGCAATGTCTGCAATCTCTCCCTGTTCAAATACCTTTCTCTATGAATGTTAGTACTTGTATCAAGATTTTCAATCTCTCCCCCTTTGACGCCAATGGAAAATGGTCAGAAACATCTTAATGAAATTTCCATGCTAATGATCCTACATGTATCTATCCATAATCTAATCCTAGATGATCTTGTCGACCTAAGTGATTCATGATTCCTTCCTCCTACTATATTGTTATTCTAATAGAGTCTCCCCCTAAGACCATGCTTCTAATGCTACTCATAACTATTTTTGTACTCACCCTGAGACCATGCTTCTATTTCTATATTATAAAGTCTCCCCCTGAGACCATGATTTCATTATTGTTCATAAATGTATGTGTTCTTCCCTTGAGACCATCTGCCATCTTGATATAAGTCTTTTTATACTCATGATTGATATTCAAAATCTACTCCTAAGACCATGCTTCCTTCATTTATAAGTCCTTGGCATTCCATTTTATTTTGAAATTTGTGTTTCTTTACTTTTACATTTGAGATATCATTAGTAAATTATGTAAGATTCGTTGTCCTATAGACTTGTAGATCAAGCATGCTTTCTTCCAACCTTTCTTATCATCATCATGTCATAAGAATCATTTCCCTCACATAATATATGCTTCTTGAAGCTTTGACTTGACAAATGATGGACTCGAATAAGCACTCTCCAAAGGATTAGATCTGAGGAAGCAAACATAATTGAAGTTCTCCTTGACCTATCTCAATCTATCAACATTGATAGGAATTCCTTCTCTGTTGTACCATCTAGAATTGAGTCTGCAATCTTGCATTATATAACCTTTATTGTGATACATGTGGCATTCAACATCAGGTTTCAATACTTGCGGAAATGGCTGGGGAATTCTCTTTATTTGGTCCACATGTCTCCATATAGGTACCTGATCATATCCTCTATACCTAACCACATCATACGTTTTGTAATTTGGCACTTTGTGTCTATATCTTGTGCAAGAAAAACAATAAGCAAATAACTCGTTTTGATACATGCGCATAAAAGGATGTCTTGATCATCTGAGGTTGCTTCTTGGAGAGTCCATGTGTTCTTTATTTTCAACACTTACATGATCCATACTACCTACTTCAATATTACTTGTGAATTTTTATGAGAATCCATATTCATTTGTTGATTTCCAAAATTTGTTCCATTGTTGCTTGTGGCTGCTTTGTGATGAGCCATATTAATTGGATGACCTTCATTGCTTTTGTTTTTGGATGCTTCTCTTTCATTTGTGTTCTATTCCTCCCTAAAATTGTATTGAGAGTCATTGAAATGTACATGCTTGGCTTGGAGCACCACTTGCTTTGGATATTCAAGAGAGGTGTTGCTAGATGATATGAATGTCTGATAAAGCTGCTTTGGATGATATCAATTTGATGAGCTTGTGGGACCATTGTTCTTGGGTTCTTCGCAATTTTTTTGATAACCAAGACCTGTATTAATAAGTGGGGACCTTTGCATGATCAGAATGTGATCCAAGGACTCAATTATTTTATATAACAATAAGTTGAGATGCTCAAACTCTTCCCTCAGAAGGATAAATTCTTCTTCCAATCTTTCATATATTTTTGTGTTATCATTTAGTTGTTTAGATAGAAATTCCTTTACTGTTTTCCTTCTTTTAGTTAAACTTTGAGAGCAAAATTACGTATTCATTTAGACTTATGTCTTGAAGATGTTGTGTCAATTGAATTTTTTTTTTGGGATCCTTATTTCCTTCAATGCACTTTTAATTTCTCCCTCCTAATCAATAAACAAGTACATGTAGAATCTTGATTGGTGTAGTTGGGTACAGTTTCCAAGAAAATAGTTCACCATTGGGTAAAATATTGTGCATTTGAGTTGAACAGTATGTCTACACCAACATGTCTAAATGAGCTTTTGTTGGCATCATATAGTATGTTTTTGGGTATGGATTAGTTTTACATTCATAGGACTAAGGTAGATTGCTATGATAAGACTACTAAGTGCCTGGGTGATGATGGAGATAGGAGAATCTTGTAGGGTAAGAATAAGCCTACATCAGTGAGAATGGTTATAGCTATGTAGGAAAAGATAAGTAGTAAGAAAGGGTGTGTATTATTTTGAGTTCATATTTCTAGTGACAAAGGAAAGGATGTTGAGGATGCTAAAGTCTTGAAAATGTATCCAGTTTTGCAGCAGTTTCAAGATGTATTTCAAGTAGATATTTGAGAGTTACTGCCTCATAGGGAAGTGGAATTTTCTATTGAGTTGAGGCTAGGAGTAGCATCAACATCAAAGGAACTATATAGGATGAGCACTTCAGAGTTGGTGGAATTGAAGTTGCAACTTAAGGAAATGCTCAATAAGGAATACATTAGGCAAAGTGTGTTGCCTTGGGGTACACTAGTGTTGTTTGTCAGGAATAAGTATGGTACTATCAGCCTATGTATTGAGTACATGCAATTAAACAAGATGATGATAAAGAATAAGTATCCTTCTTCATGGATTGATCACGTGTTTGATCAGTGGAAAGAAGCATTAGTGTTCTCGAAGCTTGAATTGAGATGAGGCTATCATCAGGTACACATCAAGAAAGAGGACATTTACAAAACCACATTTCGTACCAAATATGGGAATTATGAGTTTGTTGTGGTTCCTTTTGGTTTGACTAATTCTCTAGCTACTTTAATGTGTTTGATGAATAATGTTTTGTGTCCTTATCTGGACAAGTTTGTGATAGTGTTGATTGATGACATATTGATATATTCTAAGAATGAGGAAGGGAATTAAAAACACTTGGCAGTAGTATTGATATTGTTGAGAGAGCATCAGTTGTATGCCAAGCCTGATAAGTGCAATTTATTTTACACAAAAGTTAATTACATGGAACATGTTGTTTCAAAGGAAGGTATAGTAGCGGACACGAAAAAGATAAGAGTTATCATGGCATGGGCAACACCTAGGAATGTGGAATAGGTCATATCAATCATGGTACTAGTTGGCTATTACATGCGGTTCATCAATAAATTCTCATGGATTGTCTATCCTATTATATCCTTGTAGCGAAAAGGGAAGAATTTTAAATGGACCGAGGAGTGTGAAACTAGTTTAAGAAATTGAAGCATTTTCTTACAAATGCTTTGGTCTTGAAGATTGCATATCTTGATAAAGAGTTTGTGGTTTGCATATATGCTTGCAAGAGAGGACTTGTTGGAGTCCTTATGTAGGAAGAGGAAGTAGTATATTATGAGTAAAGGAAGTTGAATGATCATGAGTAGAACTATGTGACTCATGATCTTGAGTTGGCAGATATCATTCATGCATTGAGGATGTGGAGTCATTACCTTCTTGGAAAACAATTTATCATGATGAGTGATCATAGTGGACTAAGATACTTATTTGATCAACCTAATCTTAATGCAAAGAGAGATAGATGGTTAGATACTTTTAGTGAGTTTTACTTCAATATCAAGTACATTAAGGGAAAAGAGAATAGGGTTGTATATGCTCTTAATAGAAGAGTACATGTTAATCACATTGCAGCAGTGAATTCTTATATAACAAATTTACAAGAGTGGATCCTACAGGAAGGAAAAGATGATGATAGGTATTAGGAAATGAGGCATAGGTTACAACAGAAGGGTGCAGGTGATAGGGATGAGAAGTATCATCTTACTACAGATGGCTTGGTCAAATTCAAGAACATTATTTATGTGCTAGATGATAGTGAGCTCAAGAAGCTTATCTTGAGGGAGGTTCATGTTAAGACATATTCAAGTCAGCCAAGGTATCATAAGACTAACAACTATAAATAAATTCTATCATTGGCCCAATTTGAAGAAAGAGGTGGTTGGGTTCATCACAAGGCATTTGGATTTTCAACATGCAAAGGTAGAGTGTAAGTAGCCAACTGGTTTGTTGTAGACTATTCCAATTTCAGAATGGAAATGGGAGGTAATTTCCATGGATTGCATCATAGGTTTGTCGAAGACATCTAAATAACATGATTCCATCATGGTTGTAGTTTACAAGCCAACCAAGGTAGCTCACTTCATTTCAGTCAAGTCTACTAATTCAACAAGTGAGGTAGCTCAGACCTTCATTAGGGAGAATCATACTGAGATTGCATGGTGATCCCATGAAGATTGTATCTGATAGAGATACCAAGTTCACTTCTAGGTTTTGGAAGGAGTTATTTCCAGGTTTCGAGACATAGTTGGATTTCAGTAAAAATTATCAATTGTAGATAGATGGACAAACAGAGAGGGTCAACAAGATTCTTGAGGACATGTTGATGATGTATGTCATGCATCAGCAATGGAAGTGGGAAGAGAACCTTCCACAGGTTGAGCTTAATTATAACAATGGGTATCATGATTCATTGAGGACGAGTCTGTTTGAGGCACTTTCTGGAAGATTTGTAATACTCCTATCAGCTAGAGTGATCCAATAAACAATGTGTTGATTGGACCAAACATGCTGATAGATACAGAATAGGAAATGCAGGTTATCAAGAAGAATCTAAAGGAAACACAAGATAGGAAGAAGAGTTATGTATATCAGCATAGGAAATTTAAGGATTTTTAGGTTGGGGAGAATGTGTACTTATGCATGAAGCCCAAAAAGAGCCCCTTGAGGATTAGATCATTTGCCAATTTGGCACCTCAATATTGCAGGTGTTTTGAGATCCTTGGGAGAATTGGACTAGTGGCCTACAGACTTGTGTGATCACCAACAATGAAAGTCCATGATGTTTTCCATGTTTCATTGCTTAAAATATATGTGAAATATGTTGATCATGTGATAGAATTGTCTATATTGTAGGTGGAACCCAAAGGAGAATTCTAGCCAGAACCTCAGTTCACATGGAAACGGAAACAACTTATGCTCTGAAACAACACAAGTAAGCAAGTTAAAGTGCAGTGGAAGCACTTTGGGCCCAATGAAGCTACATGGGAGATGGAAGATTAGATCTGGGCTTTATATCCCTAATTATTTGTTGGGTCAAGCATATGAATTTTGGCATATGCATATGTATATATGTGTATGGTTGTAGCTACCGCAATGAGTTGTGTTATAAAGCTCCAATAAGCGGTATCATTGTCATGGTGTTATCTTGGTAATGGCTTTTAGTAGTTTTTCATTGTAAATACTACATTGAGCTATGTTATAAAGGTCCATGGGAAGTATGTTTTTTTTTTAGTGGTTTGTTGGTCATAGGTGTCATACAACACCAAGGATGTTGTTCCCCCAAGGGGGAAGGGTTTGAAATAACTCTGGGTTAAAAGTTAATGTAATAAAAGTTAATAAAGAAGAAATAAGACCAAATTCATGGGACATTTATTCCAAGCTAAATGTTGGGAAAAACATAGTGATGGGTATCATTGATGATTAATTAATGTCTATGGAAATTGACAAAAGGAAAAGAGGCAATAATTCACATTTTATTTATGAAATAAATGAAAATAGGAGAAAACGAAGGTGAAGGGAAACATATTTTCATGATAGGGAAATTGAAGGAAAATGAAGAAAATAGAGGGCTAAATGCTAAAAAGCTTATGAAGATCAGTTTGAAGATTTTTCTTATTAGCTATTTCATCAGTTTTGGGTGGAGATCTCTTTTATTCTCTCATTCTCTCACACTCTTACACACTTAGAACATTCTTGTAGCATTCTTGGATCACTTTGGCATGCATTAGATTTGGAGAAGGAAGGAAAAGGGAGCAGGAAAGCGAAAGGGAATAGGTGGATCAGTAGCTGCAGTTGGATTACTTGGAAGGTAACAGGCTACATGTGTGACTTCCTTCATGATTTTTAGATGCATGATATATGCATGTGATTTTTTGGTTATGTGTTTTCATTGGCATGTATATTTTCCTGGAGTGATAGTGGTTTTAGCCTTACCTTGCCATTTCCTAAATAGCCATGATGTTATGGGTTTTTCCACTTTCTTTTTTCTAAATGGTTCTCACAATTACTTATGGTTGTGGGTTGGAAAAAATGCTCTAGAATCCCTTAGATAACTTTGGTTGAGTTACTAGTCCTAGAGGATATGTTGGGTCAAACCCTCTGGAGCCATTAATGGGCTGAGTTACTAGTCCCTAGAGCCAAGTTGGACAAATGATCTGGAGCCTTGGACGGTTGTGGGTTGAGTTACTAGTTCTTGGAGCCTTGGAAGGTTGTAGGTTGAGTTACTAGTTCCTAGAGCCCTTGAAAGCTTGCATAGAGATTGATCTCATTGGTGATAGTGATGTCTAATCATGGAGGTGGAATTACTGTGGTGGAGGGTTGAGGTGGTTTGGCCTGTGAAAGCCATGGTTTGGTTTGTTTTGGTTTATTTCATGGGATCCCACATTCATGCTTGGAATATGGTGGGGTGTGATTAGCTGAAAGAGAGATTTAGTTTAGCTTAATCTATGGTTTGGTGGTACATGGAAGTAACTAACTTGGTTGGTATTTTCATATGCTAATATGAACCATTTCCCTCTTGTTATCAATGAGCATTTGTAGAGATTATGTTGATGATACTATGCTTGAGTTGTCATGGTTTTGATGTTGGTTATTTTATAGTTATACATTGGTTATATGATGTGTATTATTTATGTCTCTTGTCATGAAATGTTTATTTATTGACTGGTTGATGAATGTATGGACTAATAGTGTTGTTGCATCCACACAGAGAGGGAGTAAAGCCTTCTTGGTGATTCTCAGATGAACCTTAGACTATTATGACCAAATGTGCATTCATAACCTATAACTTACATGTTTTCCATGTGTTTGACGAAATGTCTAGTGTGTTCTAGGAAGTTTAGGTCAAATTTCTTATTAAAGTTTGAATTTTTAGCTTTGTTTTCATGTCTATTATGATTATGGAAATTCTCAAGTAGTTTTGGGTAGTGGTCTCGAGGCTGACCTAGAATTATGGCTCAGATCTTAGGACCACACCCTCTGAATTAGGAAAGTTGGGTCACAACCGCACTCAGGGAGTGTTTTGCATGAAGTTGGAGGCCTTCAACCACACCCAAGCCTTGTCATGCATGTGGTTGGGCTTCTAATTCAATGAAAAGCAGCCCCATCTCAGGGTTTGGTCACGTGGGGTGGTTCTTTGGCCCCTAAGTTTCCTATAGCCCTAAGGGATGTTGTGAGTCATCAGTTGTGTTTGGTTTGTAGGTCCTCCTTCCTTAATTGGAGATTTGAGGCAGAGTCATGTCATAATAACTCGTTATCTCATGTTTACGCTGAAATCTTGGTGAAATTAGGTAAATTTGAGAAGGGGCAGTTATAGTTTTAGCATAATGAAAGTGGTATCTTGCATATAGTGGGGATAGTTGCCTCTAGTAGGTTGTAGCATGCAAATCTACGTAAATAATTGAATATAAAAGAAGAATAAGGTTGGTGTTTTTTTATCATATGGGTTTCCACATAAAAACTTGTGTCTCTTTGTGATGTGATAGCTTATTGATATGTTACGAATATGATGATGTATTGTTATAGTCGATGACATAATGATTATTGTTCATTTCTATATGGATATATTATTATGAAAAGTTGTGAAACGATAAAATTGACCCCACATTGATTCATCCCCCTTCTAAATGTGACCTTTGGACCAATTTAAGTGGTATCAAAGAAGGTTATCTTCCAAATAGCTAACCTGAAGAAGAAGTTAGCTATTTCAAAGTTAACAATTTCTCTGCTTGATAATTTCTTGTGATATACTTTTACTTCTTAACTTATGATATTTTGTTTTTTGGGTTATTAACGTGTTCTCTTCATCAAGACAATTACCAATATGCACAATAAAAGACAAGTGACATAGTATATAGGCTTCTCAACCAAGGCCAAAACCTCTCACCTCTTGAAAGGAAAACCCGATCAAAATTATTCTTCTATATCTTCAATTGATAAGTACTAAGACCATGACATAGATCCTTGACTCTAGTATCCTCCCAAGAAACTTGTCACCAACCTTGATGCTCTGTCTCTTCCTTCCTTCGCCCGCCTTCTTGATCTAGGACTACTCCTATTAGGCTCCTTCTAGAGAAACTCATTCTCTATCCCTTTTCGCTACACCTTCACAACTTCCCTAGAGAATCTTGGTTTCTAGGTTTTCTATAGAGAAACTCAATCTCTACTTGGATTACCTAGAAGAGGCTTCCCTTTGATGCTCCATAAGAAACTCTTCTTCATATTACCTAAAAGATACTTCGCTTCCCCAAAAGAAATTTTTATGCCCTAAGTTCACAATGCCCAAAAGATACTTTTCTACCCAAGAATAAAGTTCCTTTCACTGACCTAGAAGAAACTTTAACTTTTCATTACCCAAAAGAATCCTTTCTGTCCCTTCTTCAAACTTCTATTATCTTCCTTCTTTTGAATACTTCCTTTCACCCTTTCATTTTACTTCTCTAAGTCGAGTTACTTGTCTGAATTGTATGTCTCTAAATGAGGTCGAGTTCCTCTATATATACACCTCTTCACTGGGTCTTTAGGCTAACTTAACAACTGGAGTAAGGTTGACTTGATATAGAAGCTTCCTTGTCATTTGTAGGCTGACTTGAAGAGGTTTGATGACAAGTTCTTAGATGATACTCAACATAGGCAATGTTTACCTTTTACAAAGTGTATCATGACTTCATTTACGTGACAATGGCTCTTACATTTTATGACTATATGAGAAATAAATCCTAAAGACTCTCAATGGGAGTCTTGACCAAAAAAAAAAACATCCTTGCTCATGAAACCCATGAAGCAAGTCAATATAATAATTTGATTTTCCTTATTTACATCTCATTACATAAAATCATAATCACATGTCATTATGAAGACCGAAGCTAGTTACACCTTTCAACACCAAGGAAATGAGATATGTTGTCAACCCTTACCTTCCAAAATGCATAATGGGTTCCATAAAACATAGGGGGATTCCCCATTTCTCTAGTCATGGCAATTTTTCCTTGATAGTCAACCTTCAAGTAGTTAGCTATTTGGAAGATAACCTGCTTTGATACCACTTCAATTTTCCCAAAGGTCACATTGAGAGGGGGAATGAATCAATGTGAGATCACTTTTACCATTTCACAACTTTTCATAATAATACATCCATAGAGAAATGAACAATAAGCATTATATCATCTACTATAACAATGCATCATCATATTAGTAACATATCAAGAAGCCATCACATCACAGAGAGACACAATTTTTTAGGTGGAAACCCATATGAGAAAAAATACCAATATTATTCTTCTTTTATATTTAATTATTTACATATATTTTCATGCCACAACCTACTAGAGGCAACTATCCCCAAGATATGAAAGCTACCACTTGCATTAGGCTACAAATGTAACCACCCCTTCTCAAATTTACCTAATTTCATGGGGCTTCCAGGGTAAACATGAGATAAAGAGTTACTATGACATGACTCAGCCTCCAAGCTCCAGTTAAGGAAGAAGGGCCTATAAACTAAACACAATTGATGACTTGCAACATCGTTCAGGGCTACAGGATACTTAGGGGCCAGAGAACCACCCCAAGTGACTAAACCATGGGATCGGGCTCCTTTTCACTGAATTAGAACCCCAACCGCATGCATGACAAGGCTTAGGTGTGGTTGAAGGCATCCAACTACATGAAAAACACTCCCTAAGTGCAGTTGTGACACAACTTGCCTAATTCAGAGGGTGTGGTCCTAAGATCTGAGCCAAAATTCTAGGTTAGCCTCTAGACCACTACACAAAAATGCTTGAGAATTTCAAGAATCATAATAAACATGACAAAAAAGCTAAACATTCAAACTTGAATAAGAAACTTGACCTAAACTTCCACGAACACACTAGACATTTCATCAAACACATGGAAAACATGTAATTTATAGGTCATGAATGCACAGTTTATCATAATAGTCTAAGATTCATCCAAGAACCACCAAGAAGGCCCTATTCCCTCTCCACATAGCTTGAATAATGCCATTAGTCCATACATTCATCAACCACTCAATAACTAAACATTTAATGACAAGAGCCATAGATATTACACATCATATAACTAATGTATAATGAGAAAATAACCAACATCAAAACCATGGCAACTCAGGCATAGTGTAACCAACATATTTTCTACAAATTCTCATTGATCACAATAGGGAAATGTCTCATATTAGCATATGAAGATGCCAACCATGTCAAGGACTTCCACGTACCACCAAACCATAGATTGGGCTAAACTAAATCTCTCTTTCAGTTAATAATGCTCCCACCATATTCCAAGCATGAATGTGGGATCCCATGAAATAAACCAAAACAATCCAAACCTTTGATAAGCCAAACCACCTCAACCCTCCACCACAATAATTCCACCTCCACGGTTAGACATCATTATCAACAACCAAATCGATCTCTATGAAAGTTGTCCAGGGCCCCAAGAACTAGTATCTCAACCTACAACCTTCCAAGGCTCCAAGAACTAGTAACTCATCCCACAACCTTCCAAGGCTCTAGATCATTTGTCCAACTCGGCTCCAGGGACTAGTAACTCAACCCTTTAAGGGCTCCAGCGAGTTTGTCCCAACATATCCTCCAAGACTAGTAACTCAACCAAATCTATCCCAGGGTTTCCAGAGAATTTGTTCCAACCCGCAACCATAAGGAATTATAAGCACCACTTAGAAAAACAATAAGTGGAAAAACCCATAACATCATGGCTATCTAGGAAATGGAAAGGCAAGGCTAAAACCACTATCACTCCAGGGAAATATCCATGCCAATTACAACAAATAACCAAAAAATGACATGCATATACCATGCATCTAAAATCATCAAGGAAATCACAAATGCAACTTGTTACCTGCCAAGAAATCCAATTGTAGCTACTGATCCACCTACTCCCTTTTTCTTTCCTCCTTTCCTTTTCCTTCATTCTCCAAATCCAATGTATGCCAAAGTGATCCAAGAAAGCTACAAGAATGTTCTAAGTCTGCAAGAGTGTGAAAGAATGAGAGAATAGAAGATAGCTCCACCCAAAATTGATGAAAAATATAACAAGAAAAATATCTAAAGTGATCCTCATAAGAGTTTTTATCATTTAACCCTCTATTTTCTTCATTTTCCTTCAATTTCCCTCTTATGAAAATATGTGTCTCTTCACCTTACTCTCTCCTATTTTCCTTTATTTCATAAATAAAATGTGAATTATTGCCTCTTTTACTTTTCCAATTTCCAAAGCCATTAATCAATCACCAATGATACCCATCACTATGTTTTGCCTAACATTCAGCTTGGAATACATGTCCCATGAACGTGGTCTTATTTCTCCTTTGTTAACTTTTATTACATGAACTTTTAATCTAGGGTTGTTTCAGACCCCTCCCCTTGGGGGAAAAACATCCTCAGTGTCCTATGACACCTATGACCAATAAATTGCTAAGAAAATAAATTACTTCCCATGGACTTGTTAGTGTTGGTATCTTCATCCCTCCATCAATGATCAAATTCTCTTGTTGCATTACATGTTAGGTGTCTCGCTCGGTCAGCTGCATTCCATTAGGATCATGAATCATCTGATGTTAGTCGCTTGTTGTACATTTTCCCTCATGTCCTTTACCTGCTGGCTCATTTCCATTCATCTGGATCATCTGCAATCATTTTTTGTCTTTAAATCTACAAGAGTCATTTTTAGGGTTTTTAGTCTTACTAGGTCAAGGGTTTTGTCAAAAAAGTCTTCAAAATGCTCAATAACAATTAGCAAGCACATGAGGAGGTCAAATAAAGTTCCAGTGCCCATAAATTCCATAATCAGATGCTCAGAGACTGAGAAAACCAGGATATTCTATGTTTTCATGTATAAATTTGATGTAATTTCAGTTTTTCATATGTAATAGCTTCAGTGGCAACCCTGGTCAC